>VOQJ01017701.1:7420-25129 GCA_015052665.1 Apistogramma diplotaenia | reverse complement strand
CAGACATTGCCACAGTGTGATGTAAAGCTCAACTGACAACATAAAATTCACTATGGCCTTGCTGCACCTGTGAGGTGACACTCAGGGCACAGCAGCCGCCTGACAGGTGCGTGCAGGTGAACTCACCTTGGCGTCAGAGTGCCTGGTCTTCAGGAGGATCTGATAGTTGAGGGTCTTCCACTGAGAGTCGTCGGCCATCGCCGCAGAGAACTGCCCAACGCAGGGCACCAGGTGCTGGGTGACGCGCTGCTGGTACCGCTGCTCGCCGCCGAGTCGGTTCTCCAGCTGGACGCAAACACAGAAACCACCTCAGAGCTTCATTTAAAGAACATTTTCCTCAATTTAACTTCACTGAGTGCCTTGGAGGAACTGGGATCTCCAGGATTCTGAAGGTTTGTTCAGGATAAACACTAAACCACGTGGAGGTCAAAGTTCAGACACACAAAGTGGCAGTTATGTGACTTTTTAACTCATTTTCCCAAACTGAAAAATAATAATAGGTAAAAATCATTATTCTGATATAATTAATCACAACCTCAACAACACAAAACACAGTTTATCCGACCTGACGATGTTCCTGCGTCTCACCTGGTCAACGAGTGGGCTCATAAGGGCGTCTGCTCGCTCCCGGCTCAGGAAGCGCTGCGTGTCGTAAAGGAAGATCTTTTGGAGACAGTCGAGAACATACTGGAGCAGCAGGCAGCTCTTCTCTCCGCCATCATCATCATCAAACAGCGGCGAGTCTGAGACAAACAGGAAATCTACCATCAGCTCACCAAACATCGCTAAACAGCTGCAGTCTGAGTACAGCTGGAAACCCCCAAAACTTTTACTTTTATTTTATTTAGTCCACCACAGCACCAGCAAAACATGAGCAAATAGAAAAAAATAGAAACAAGCTTGATTCGGGTCATTTTAGCAGAGACCCACCAGCTGCAGGAATCCAAGACCCTACCTGAGGAAACCATTCAGGAGAACACAGCCAACAAAACACATCAGATTATTTTAAAAGAAGAACAGCAGCAAAATTATCAAAATCACTTACATAAATTAAATATAATTGAATATTTCACAGAAATAAGTCAAGTAACGTGAAATAAAAGTAAAAGTAATTAAATTTAAAAAAAGAATGAATAAGTAATAATAAGACAGCAATGAACACTCAAATTCTTTGTAAACAAAAAGTAAAATAAAAAATGAAATTCATAAAATATTTTATAAACTCTTGAATAAAAATAGAAACCTGTGCTGGAGCCGTTGGTTTGTTTCAGCAGGTCTGCGAATGGTTTGATCAAGTTTCCTGCGAACAGCACAAAGAGTCCCTTGAGGCGCTCGGCGATGCGGTCGGACAGTCGATAGAAGGTCAGCAGACGATCTTTACAGTCCGATTTACTCCAGTCGAACAGCTGCAGGACAGACGCACAGACAGTTATTGGCACCTGAAGGGAAACTGAGACGGCGGCGGCATCTTTGGGGCAGTGGCATTACCTTGAAGAAGAGCGGCCTGAATGTGACCTCGGACAGCTTCATCACCATGGTGATCAGGCAGTCGATCACGCAGCCCTCGACCTGCGCCGTCTTCTCCAGATTGCCCTGAAGACGAGAGAGAAGAGTCAGACGACACCTCAAACTGCTTCCTTTTTGTAAAGTAATCTAAGTACATTGCTCTAAACGTAAATTCCTGCAGGTGAGAAACAGGAAGCCGAGTGAACCTGGCAGTGCTCAGCGCGGAAGTCGAGCGCGGTGAGGAAGAACGTGGTGAGCTCTGCTTGGTGGAAGTTGAGCTGATCTTTCTCCATGTGAGCGATGTGTTCCTTTAGGATGCTCAGCAACGCCCCCAGCTGACTCTGCAGGGAAACAACAACGAGACGTTCACTGCCGATGCGCCTTTACGCCGATGATCCTCAACTCTTTGTATGGATTCATTTAATTGATTTTTAACGTTTGTTCTTTTTTCCTGTTTTAAAGTACGGTGTTTAAAAATGTTTTTTTAATTAACATGTTACTGCTGTTTGCAGAGTTTCTGCAGGTTCTTTGGGTTGAAGTTGAGACATTTTAAGAAAATTTAAGGAGAATTTGGAATTTTAAGACGATTTTAAGTCCCTGAATCCATCATTCATGTCTTTGGATCACTCCGCAAAGCATTTGAAGAGAAGGAGACACAAAACTGTTCACTTACCCAAAACGTTAACTTTACTGGTTAAAGCTTTAATGGCACGCACGCGTGGATTTTTCATTTTGTGGATTTGGAATACGAACCAGAGTGCAGGTCAACTCTTACCTTCTTGTTAACCACCATGCTGTTGTAGCATCTGCTGATAGTGGGCAGTAGGACCCTGGGGGGTAGTTTGGTGGCGAGGGTGCTCTTTAGAGAGGCGAGACGGGTGGAGAGCTGGGCAAAGGACGCAGAGGAGGAGGAAGAGGAGGTCTCTAGCAGCTGGGTCAGCCGACACACCTGCAGTAAGGAAGAGGAAGAGTGAAGAATTTTTAGAAACCACTTACTAACTGTGCCTGTGAAGCTCGGGTCGGCACCTGCAGGGTGACAAGTGACCAATCAGTGAGTCCCATCAGAACAAGAGCAACATGAGGGGAATAATTTTCGTTTGTAGAGGGAAAAGTCAAACAATCAGAAAACATAGAAACTGCAATATTTAAATGATTTTATTCATTAAGGGAAAAAAAACTATTCAAACCTACCTGGCCCTGTGTGAAAAACTAATTGCCCCCATTTATTAAATCACAAATTAACTGTGATTAACCACATTCTGTGGAAAGCTGAATTCAGTTTCACTGCCTCACCCAGGCCTGATTACTGCAGACCTGTTGAATCAAGAAACCATTTCAATAGAGCCCGTCTGAGAAAGTGAAGCAGGCCAGAAGATCTCAGAGAACATCACATCATGTCAAGATCAAAAGAAACAGCTGAGAAATAAAGTCACTGACATCTATCAACCTGGGAAGGGTTACTAAGCCAATTCTAAGGCTTTGGGGCTCCAGAGAACCATGATGAGAGCTGTTATCCATGAATGGTGAAAACTTGTAACAGTGGGGAACCTTCCCAAGAGTGGCAGCCTACCAAAATTGCTCCAAGACCACATCAATGACTCATCCAAGAGGTCACAGAAGAAGTCAGCACCTTTAACGATTCAACAGCGAGAACGAGACATCTATGGGAGGCCTCCGAAGAAAAAAAAAACACTGCTGACCAACAGGAACACAAAGACCTGTCTCACATTTTCCAGCAAACATCTCGATGATCCCCACGACTTTTGGGAAAATATTCCGTGGACTGACGAGACAAAACAGAACTTTCTGGAAGGTTTGAGTCCCGTTACAGCTGCAGAATCGAACACAGCATTTCATAAAAACATCATCTCATCAACAGTCAGACATGGTCATGGTAGTGTGATGTTCTGGGTCTGCAAAATCCTGAAGAACAACAAACATCTGCCCTGAAGCTCACATACAAGCAAGTCCACATCTGAGTGGATAAAAAAACCCTGAAGGTTCTGAAGCAACCTCGTAAAAATCTGGGCTTAAAATCAGATCGCGATGTTTTTACCATAAAACAGCCTGTTCATGCTGGAAAAGCCTCCACAATCCCTTAATAAATGAAACCATCATTTAAAAACTGCATTTTGTATAACTCAGCTTGTCTTTGTATTATATTAAAAATAGTTTGATGGTCTGAAACACATAAGTGTGAAGGGAGGTTCTCAGGGTTTCTCTTATGTCGGTAGTAGGCAAAAGCATGCAGCATTTTCCAAACTAATCACTTCCTGAAGTTGCAGCAGGCCATCATCAGCCGGTTGGCACGATTGGTCAAATTTTGGAACATGGAAATGCTTTTCTGATGCATTCAAGTGTTCACAGGTATAAACGCCCCCTACAGGTTTTACCTGTAAGGTCGTGTCATGCAGGTATGGGCTGATGAAGTGCGGCAGGGTCTCTGTGACCCGCTGCAGTGCAGTAACGATGCTCAGCAGGTAGATCTCATTGGTCAGCAGCTCCTTCCTGTCTGTGAGCACGTGCAGTACGGCCGGCATCAACCTGCAGAACAAACACACGACAGTCAGCTGACTGCTAGACGCCGCCCCCACGTGGCTGTGTCAAAGGTGAATGGTGGGTGTCAAAGACCTGGGTAGCTGCGGGATGGCGAGGGCCTTTAGTGCGCTGACCACCTCGGCGATGCAGAGCAGAGCACTGCCCGTCACGTTCTTCTCTTCATCTGCCGCCGCGACGATCTCCACCGTTTGCAACAGCACGGGGACAAACGCCTCCTGGTGGTCACGGCCAAAACTGCGGCACAGCAGCTTGAGGCTGAAGAGTGCCGTCTGTCTGTTGATGGCCTGTTCCGCCTCGTCCGCGACCTTCCTGTGACCTTTACCCACGATGCTCAGCAGGTCGCTGATCAGCTGGAGGAGCACCGTTACCTGAGAACAGGCAGGAAGTTAATCTCGTGGTTTCACACTGAAGGCACAGTGTGATCACTGGCATGTGCAAGTTTGCTCTGGAGTGAACTGTGACATCACTTTCTGTTACACCTCTTTGCGTTACCTGTTGTGCATCCCACTGTGTCCTGTGCTGCAGTTTGTTGTTCAGCAGGTCCATGGCCTTCCTCCTGACTGACGCCAGCTCGTTTCCCATCAGCCCCCTCATCACCATGATGAAGGTGTCCGTGGGCAGCAGGGCATTCACCTGGACAAAGGTAATAAGGTAAGGGTGCGTCTGTGGGGCACTTTTGCTCTTCCAATCAGCAGAAGAAGAAACGGAGTTTAAAATGTGGCTCCAGGGCACATTTACCTCTGACCCATTACGATTCTCCCTGTAAGTGTTAACCAGCAGAATTTAAGTAAAGCTTGATTCAAACCTTGTCCAGGACGTCGTAGGCTTTATTGAGCAGAACTCTCCAGAACTTGGCGGTGGGTTTGTCGGCGTTCTCCTCAACACAGCGAGCGACAGTGTGGATGTAGCGGAGGTTCTCCTCCAGCAGTCTGTAAGAAACATGCCAAATGTTCAGCCGCTTGCCGAACGACCACACGACAGGACGAAATCAGCCGAACGACCACACGACAGGACGAAATCAGCCGAACGACCACACGACAGGACGAAATCAGCCGAACGACCACACGACAGGACGAAATCAGCCGAACGACCACACGACAGGACGAAATCAGTCACTCACCTCTGCTGCAATGGCTGCAGGGACGCGTCCATGTCATCACTGCCATCCGAGACCTGAAACACACACAATCAAACGTTTATCGCCGTCACAGTCAACACACCCTCCGTGCCACTTGACTTTAAGCCGCCCACCTTCCCGATGAAGCTCGCTGATCCGAGCAGCTGCGCCATGAAGGACACGGACAGGAACTTGAAGTGTCGCAGCTCTTTGCTGCTGTGAGCTTCGACGCTGAAGATCAGCTCCTCCACCTTCTCCTCCTCCTCTTCCTTCTTTTTTGCTCCTCGCGAGCCGACAGGCCGTTTTGCCGAAACTGAAACACCAAGAACTGTGTCAGCCTATGGAGGCTAAAAAATGCAAAAATCTAAAACTATATAAATTTTAAGTCATTTTGCCATTACTTGGTCTAGTTGCATTCTTATCCACATATTATTTATTTTGTCCATCATTTTAAACTCTTGCTATGTTATCTGGGGGCTTGTCCCCCTGGTAGGGCCTCTCATAGCAAATAAAGACCAAGAGCGATTCAGAAGACCCCGATGGAAGTTTCAAGAGGGTAACTGTGTACTAGGCCTGGAATAGGGTTACCGGGGCCCCACCCTGGAGCCAGGCCTGGGGAGGAAGTTCGAGAGCGTTCATGTGGTGGCCAGACGGGTCCTGACTGTTATTTGCGCTTATGCATTGAATGACAGTTCAGAGGACCCACCCTTCTTTAATTCGTTAGGTGTGGTGCTCGAGAGTGCTGCATCGTCCTGCTGGGAGACTTCAATGCTCACGTAGGCAATGACAGGGAGACCTGGAGGGGTGTGATTGGGAGGAACAGCCGACCTGATCTGAGCCCAAATGGTGTTTTGTTATTGGATTTCTATGCAAACCACAGTTTGTCCATGACAAACACCATGTATGAACATACAGATGTCCATAAGTGCACGTGGCACCAGGAGACCCTAGGTCGCAGGTCGATGATCATCTTTGTAATTGTATCATCAGATCTTTGACCACATGTTCTGGACACCCGGGCGAATAGAGGGGCTGAGCCATCAACGGATCACCACCTGCTGGTGAGTTGGATCAGGTGGAGGGGGTGGATCCTGGACAGACCCGGCACACCTAAACGTATCCTGAAGGTGCGCTGGGAACGCCCGGCAGAGACACCAGTCTGCGAGACCTTTAACTCCCACCTGCAGCAGAACTGAGGGATTCTGAGGACATCGATTTGTTGAGGCTGCTGCCCAAAGCTGTGGCTGCAAGGTGCTTGGTGCCTGTCACAGGGGTAACTCCTGAACCAGATGGTGGTCACCGGAGACAGATTGAGGCCGCGTCTGCAGTGATGCAGATGCTGCACCGATCTGCCGCGGTGAAGGGAGCAGAGCGTAAAAGTGAAGCTAGAAGAACTCTGAGTAAAACTCCCTCCTGTACCTGCTGATCACTTTTCTGAATCCTGCATTTGCTGATCACTCAAAACCTTTTTTCCCCTCACCGTCGTCTTTGTCGTCCGGCAACTGCAGCAGGAAGTTGTGGATGTTGATGAGCGAGGTCAGCTGATCGCTGACGTTGAACTGACAGCACAGAGAAATCCAGAAGTCCACGTCTCTCTCTAGAGCTGCATCCTGTTCACAGAATACAAACAAAACTTGTAAAACATGCAAAAGGCACAGAATGAGACAACGAGCTCTCCACAGACGCAGGCGTTCGCCACCTTTTCGCTAGCGGAGCCGGAGCTCTGCGTAGCGTGCAGCTTGAACAGAAGGACCATTTGAATCCAGAGGAAGCGGGCGGGGCCAAGCGTGGTCACCAGCTGGGCGAGGATGGGCAGCCGGCGGTGCTCAGGCACGTGGGGCAGCGCGTCAACAAACACGTGCATAATCTTCGTCACCACGGCTGTCACGCGAGAGTCGGAATTGCTATCAGAGTGCTGCTGCACCTGGAGGAGGAGGAGGAGTGAGGAAGACTTTAGATAACAGAGACGACACAGATTTTTGCTGCAGTTGTCGAGATGGTCTCACCTGGATCAGGGCGGGTACGACCATCTGCACCGTCCTGTCGATGACTCTGAAGCTGTAGGCATCGTCCAGCCGCATGATGTTGGCGCCCATGAAGGTGAAGATGGGCATGATGTTGTGGAGGACTTTTTCCTGCAGGAGGACGAGGAACAAGAAGTTTTTGGTGATTATGGTTTATGGAGGACTGAAAGCAACATTTCCCATATTTTTTAATTTATTCATGAATTTATTTTTTATGAATTCTTATCTTCAGTAATAACTCAATAAATATTACACCAAATGTAACAAATTTTAAACTACTATTTTATTTTTGTGCTAATTACTGATTTATATCCCCTCTTTGTATATTTTTGATTTGGGTTTCAGCCTCAGGGGGTGGGGCTTAATCTGCTCCTTGCATCAGTGGCAAAAACTGATCTTTAAATAATGTCCTGCAGCTGAAACGCTCTGTGCTCCACACAGGAGCTGAGAAGGAGGCGCGATGAAGCTGAAGAAAGCAAAACAGAAAAAGAGGCGGAGCTCTTACGGGGAAGATGGTGGCGGCGGTGCCCAGCAGCAGCAGGGCATGGTGGTGAGTCTGTGGCATGTCGGATGTTCGAATGCACTGAACCACGAGCTCCACGCTGAACTTATCTTCATCCAGGACGTCTGCACAGAGCAAGGAGAGCACAGTGAAACACACACACACAAAAATGCACACACACACACCTTCGTCCTTCTCCGACACCCACCTGCAGCCACAGGTCCTCCACCTGCAGCCAGCTTGTGGCAGATATTGAGCAGACAGCTGAGCAGCAGCTGTTTGGTGTACTCCAAGTTGGTGCCATCGTCCGAGCATGGCTCCAAGCTCCTGAAGACAAACACACATTTTTTATCTATTTAGATATTTTCCTTCTGTTCATTTCTGTATCTTCTGTTTGTAAATAAAGACAAAGAGGAAATAAATCAAGGAATAATTAAACACAGCCGCCCCAGACTTCATTCAAAACGTCCCCAATTTTACATTAATTGTTTTTCTAGGGCTGCTCGTTTGCTTGTCCTGAAAAATAAAATCGTGCTGCTCTGCTGTGTTTCGTAAAAAATCTGCTGTAAATAATTATGACAAGAAGCCTTTAAATCACAAACTGCGCGCTGTAATATTACCTTGCAAGCAGAGAGAACAGAACTGGCATCAACACCTGGGTTCTCTTCAGCTTCTTCTTGTGCTGCAGCAGCTCCAGGATCAGAGTCACTCGCTGCCACGACACAGCGCCCCCCTCTGGCCTCACGCTGCTGCTCTCCTGAGGTTTCCTGAATACAAAGAGCAGCAGTTCAGACTGTCTGCAGTCAGCACAGCAGCCACTGACCACACGAAAGAGTGGTCGAAGCTGCTGCTGGGAAACCGCGGCACACTTTTCTTATTTAAACAGCCTCAGGCTGACATTTTCCAGGAACGATCATCATTCAGTAGCTTTCTTTGACCAGAGTATTTTACTTGCACACTGTTTCAATGGAAATTTAAAAAATTCAACATGTATTTTCCTCTACAGTTTTCAGTACTTATTATTTATTTACAAAGGTGTAAAAATTGAGGGAAAAATTTAATGAAACATAAATAAGGAAGCAAATGAAATCATGAATTTATGTCTTAATTTACATAATAACCAGACTTCTATTAAGATGTTTTGTAAAAAAACATTTTTTTGGTGCCTTTAATTGCATATGTATGTCAATAATAATTTGTCAGATTTCGTCCTCCGTATCAGTCAAACATTTGTCATATATACTTTTTTAATTACACAAATGATGTAAAACTACAGAAAGTCGATTTACAGATAAATTCTGTTTAGTTTTAATTCTTTTGCTTCCTGATAAGGATGACACTGAATATCTGGCTGATCTCAAACACTTTTTGAGGGCGTAAATGATGACGATACCTCTGTGACAGGCGGCTCCGGCGGGTTTGCTGCACCGTCACACTGACTTTGGGTTTCTCTGGAGGAGCGAGCTCGTTGACCAACAGCTGACAGTCAACGACAATCTGAGGAAAACAAGAAGAGTCGAAACTTCAGAGATTCGCTCAACAGATGCACGATTGTTCAAATCAGTCAGTTCATCTGCATATTTGATCTGAAACAAAACGACTGAAAAAACTGAAACTCTTAATTTACAACTTAATTTATCATCTTTTATAACAAAAACAAAAATTGTTAGGACGGGGATGGACAACTCCAGGCCTCCTGCAGGTATTAGATGTGTTCCTGATCCAACACACCTGGATCACATATAGAAGTCATTAGCAGGACTCTGGAGAACTTGAGGCCTGGAGTTGTCCATCCCTGGCTTAGGGCCTCGACACAGGGGGAGCAAAAAAACGACCTGCATCGCAAACCGAACACACGGGAGGCGACAGCAACGGCCGAATCGCGCTCTTGCCTCAGAAATAAATTTCAATGGTTATGAAATTGGAGGAATTGTGACATTTTCAGAGCAGTCCGTGTCAGACAAGATAATAAAAATGAAGCATCAGAAGATTTTTATTTATCTCAGCTAAAATGATGCTTTCCTCCATGTTGAAAGTGGTTGCGGACTGCAGCGTGCAGCATACTGTCCTCTTATTGGTCAGTCAATGAAACCCTCGCTGATTGGTTTAGAGCCCGGCGACAGCGGCAAAGCAGAACATTTTTCAACTTTTATCGCGTCGCCTGGTCGCGTGTGCACGTCTACGTGTACGAGCTGATGTGGTGGCGGCTGTTCGGCAGAGGATCTCGGCTCACCCCTTTGAAGACGCTGCTGATGGTGCTGGCCACCAGCGTGCTCCTGCTCTCCACCAGCAGGT
Source organism: Apistogramma diplotaenia (assembly GCA_015052665.1). Lineage (NCBI taxonomy): Eukaryota > Metazoa > Chordata > Actinopteri > Cichliformes > Cichlidae > Apistogramma > Apistogramma diplotaenia. The sequence continues at coordinate 15,126 of VOQJ01017701.1, read as the reverse complement.
CGAACATGACTGACAGCAGCTTCTGCTGCACCTTCTCATCCGCGAGGGCCGAGAAGAACGGCTTCGTGATCTGCAGAGAGACGCAGAGACGTGTGAACACAAAATCCACGGGTTTCATTAGCTAACAGAACATTTACCTGCAGGGTTGGGGGCTGGATTCTAACTACAACATGCTAAATGTTTTCAAACTGGGTTTATTCAGACTGAAGAGTTTAAATTAGTTAGACTGGTTTAAATAAAAGACTGACAATAAAAGATGGACAACCTCAATGTTACTGCTAATGGAGTCAAAAGTGATCATGCTGGGATGAGAGAGCAGAGTGTGAAATTGTGGGAGAAGCTAGCGTTACTCTGAGCTCCTTTAAAACAATCAGTCCCCTGATTGGTGAATTTGGACCCCAGGTCCTCCTGACCTGCTCCAGAGCGATGATGTGGCAGCTCGGGACGTCAGAGTGCGGCTGGGTGGAGGTCTTCAGAGCTCTGAGAAACAGATCCAGGCAGTTCTGGTCTTTGGCCAGCAGGGGGGCCGACGCTTCATTGTATTTCCCCAGGACGAGCTGTAGGAGCTGCGTCTCGGACCGCAGCAGGGTCGGGGTGTCGGGACCGGACTCCAGGATGCGATCCAGAACAGGAAGCAAACCGGAGAGGATGGACTGAGAGGAGGAGGAGGACGAGGAGGAGGAGGGAAGGTCACGATGAGACAAAACATCAAAGGCATCAAAACACCATTGAATTTTAGACAAATACAATATTTAAAATCATCAGTTGTGACTCTGAGCAACCTTCTTTACTCGTCTTAAGATCCACCACAGAGATGTCATCACTGCAGATCTGCTGACTAAAACCTCGGGTTTTTGACTCAAATCTATTTTTTATACATTTCCCTCTAAAATGCAAATAAACGCTGAAAAACAAGAAAAAACATTGTTTTTTTTTCAATATAAAAGCACTAAGACTAAGAATAAAGACTGTTTGCCGTCAAAGTAAAAGTTCTGGTTTACTTCTGCAATCAACATGTTTCGAAAGGCACAATTTTACTTTGAAGGTTCTCGGTCTCCGTCTCCAGTTTGTGTCACACCTGCAGTTACACTACAGCTCTGTTGGGGATGTTTGCAGGAATTTTCCACGGAAACTATGGACAACAACTCCAAACTGCTGGTAACCAAAGCAACTGCAACGAGGATTTCAGAGCATCCAACTTCACAAAAAAGAAGGTCCAAGCTGAACAATAAACCGATGTCTGAACTTTTAACGGCAGCGACAGAAAAGCGGAGCTTGGTGCAGGTGTTTCTGGCTCAGGTGTGTTCCCACCCCACCTCACCTGTCCGTTCACATGGCTCAGTGCTCTCAGCAGGGCGGCGGCGCTGTATGACGGGCAGCTGGGAGTCTGAACGCTCTGCACCAGCTGACACATCGCCGCTGCCAGCTTCTGATGATGAGGCTTCGCTTTGCTGGACAAAGACTCATCGTGCAGCACGCCGAGAGCCTGCGGGCAGAAACAGGAAGTCAGAACAATGAATCCAAGAAGTCCACTCATTGTTTTTACTGCAGATCACGAAAGATTTAAACCAAAAAGGGGGGAAAGAGTCCTCACTGTGTTGAGGTACGAAGGGTCGGCGATGATCTCCTCAGAGGTCATCAGGAGCTTCTCTGTGATTGGCTGAAAGGGGGAGGTGTTGGCTGCTGATAAGCTCTGCAGCACGCTGAGCGCCGGCCTCCGGACCTCCCGAACGGGAGAAGTGAGGCAAATGAGCAGAGACGGAACCACTAACACACAGACACACAAATCTGTTAAATTTATTTGTATGTTTTTATTTTTTCCTCTACACTGATTTTCTTTAACCGTTTTGATATAAATCCATTTTTTTTAAAAACATCTCACCAGGTGAGTCGGCAGCCGCCAGCTCGTCCACCGCCCCGGCAGGCTGGGTACTCAGCAGCGCTCGGCCCATGTACAGCGCCTGAGTCTGCAGGACGGCGCCCACCTTCACGTCCAGCTGGTCTCCATGGTAACTACTGTATCCCCACAGCACGCAGAGGAACCTGAAGAGCACCGACAGCTCGCGTAGGTGGACCTGAGGGATGCAGCAGTAAAGTGAAGGTTTCTCAGGATTGTTCGATCAAGCTGGAACACGCAGCTCCGCTTCAGTCCGTGTGCAGGAAACGATGATGTACCTGGACAAGCAGCTTCATCAGCTCTCTGAAGCTGTCAGACGTCGGTCCCTCGGCCGCGCCGCTCATGGTGATGCTGAAGAGGCGGCAGATCAGACCCAGATAACAGCAGGTGTTTGTGTCGAGCTTCTCCGGGTTCCACCACAACGCACCTGGAAGACAATCGTGTGTTTCTTCTTCTTCCTAAATAAACCTGCAGAGATCACTTAATCCACCGTTTTTACCTTTGAAGGAGGCATCGTGACACCTGAGGCAGGAGATGAAGTCTCTGAGCAGAGCAACGAGGACGAAGCTGTACTCTCTGTCCAGCTGTTCACCTGGCTGCTGAGCACATCTGCTCAGGTAGAGCGCCGCCGCCTCAGAGAAGGAGGCAGACACGGAGACGAGATGCTCGGCTTCCTGGTTAAAACAGACAACCCGTCAAAACCTGACACCTACGTTACCCACAATGCAGGTGGGTTCTGATCTCGCCTTTACAGCCAAGTTTGTGTTTATCGAGTTGAGGTTTGACCAACCTGTGCGGCATCACTTCTCATGACCTCCAGCAGGGTGCGCTCCAGCAGCACGTAGACCCTCTGAGCAGTGAGCAGGTGCTGCGTCTCGCTCAGCTCGTCCAGGCCGAGCAGCAGCGTCCGCGTCAGAACCAGGAAGGCAGCCCTGTCTCTGAGGCCGGAGCCCTGCTGCTGCTGCTCCACCAGCAGAGTGAGATTCTCCAACTGACCGTGACACACAGAAAGCAAACTGACCGTTTTAATACACACCCACTCGCTACCGAGCTGAGTGCAGATTAATCCGCTACTGAAAGAGGTCTCAAAACTGCAGCGACTAAACATTCACACACAACATCTATTTGAACTCACAGCGTCGCGTTTGGAGAAGTGCTCCATGTTCGCCAGGTTCTTTGTCAGCGTGGAGACCAGACTCTCATTGGCCAGACCTATGAACTTGGGCTCTGAGCTTCTCTTCATCACTGCATCGAGCTCTGTGTGGGCACAAACAACACTGTCTGTCTGTGTATACACACACACACAAAGGGGCTTTTATTGTGAAACAGCCACAGGAAATGTGCGTTACCTCGGGCCCAGTTCAGGGTGAGGGGGTGTTTAGTGAGAAAGGGGCACTGGACAATGCGGCGGGCGAAGTCCAGCTGTGGCGAGGTGACGACCAGGAAGGGCAGCAGCTTCCAGCCCATCCTTTGCACCAGCTCGCTGTCCCCTTTTCCCAGCCACGGGTTGGACAATAAACGCACCACCTCCATCACTACGGGAAGCCTGGAGGAAAGACTCAGATTTACACAACAGTCACGAAGGTATCATCAACATGAGCCGTATAATGAAGCTTCACTGACCACTGCTCAGCCGCCGACTGATCGGCTCTGTGCAGCAGAGACAGCAGACTCGAGAAAGTGTCCTCGAGGTCCAAAGTATCAAACACCGCCTGAAACAAAAGACACAGCTCAACACCACCGTCAAACCAAACGTCATCAACCCTGTTAACGATCGTCTCACTGACCTCCAGGACTTTGAGAGCGGCAGCTACGACCGCCGGTGAGTCATCATTCAAACGCTCCATGACAGCATCTTTCAGGAAGGCTTCATCCACACTCTGCTGCTGCTCAGAGAAAGCATAGGTTCATACCTCTGTTTCATGTGTCTAATATTCAAACATCACACTGTTACGGTCACAAACCTGTCACAGTTTTAAAGCTTTCATTCATTTTCTCTGAACTTCCTGAGAAGAAAAGAACAGGAGCCCTGAGGTGCACCACAGCTAAGTATTAACCTGCCTCAGGGGTTAAACTGCACCTGAACAGAAGGAGAGACTCAAACAGGAAGTCTACCTCTCCGGATGTGACGACGTCCTTCAGGTGCTGCACAGCTGAGACTCTGACTGAAGGCTGAGGGTGTTTCAGGCTGAGCAGCAGCGACGTCTCCGAGTTGCCTAAAATCTATCAACACAGACCCACACAGCTCAGAGAGATGAAGACCAAGACGAAGCTGCTTCTGTCTGGTGAGAACCAGGTAAAGAGAAACCATCTGTAGCTCACCTGGTGTTTCCCGCTGCTCAGCGACAGAGACAGGAACTGGTGGAAGAGTCGTTTCTGCTCCGTGCTGCCAATGTCAGCCGCGTGAGCTGCGAGGACGCCGTCCAGAGAGCTACAGTACCTGACAGAGGAGAGCATTTTTACTTTAACTTTATTTAAGATGGATCAGTCAGCGAGGAAACCTCTGTCTCTAAATATCCAGATTCCCTCTGTGTTTATTGAAGTGAAATGAAACGCGTACGTACTTGGACTCAAACAGGCGCACCAGAGGCAGCAGGCGCTGGTTGAGGGCTGACAGGTCTTCAGCTGAGCGCTCTGTCTGACTCAGATACTCGTCCAGCAGCAGGCTGCAGGAAAAACATGAACAGTAAGACGATCACGGCGCTAAAAAGCAGAAACTGAAAACCCTCTAATCCAGCACGAGGCTTACCGAGCCACAGTCGAGTCCAGGTCTTTGGTCAGGGGGACCGACTCTAGGATGGACTCCAGCACGCTGAGCTTCTCAGCCTCGCCTTGGACACAGAAACTCAGGTAAACTCTGATCTGACTCGCGGAGCAACAAAACATCTTCAGTGTAAATGCTGCAGGTCTCACCTGAGCTGCTGGTGAACGTGCTTTGGACCAGGTGAGGCAGCAGGTAGCGCAGCAGAGGGCTGATGTCATGAACCGCTGCCATGACCTGCAGTGTCGAAACCAGGTGTGGCATCGAGCACAGACGGAAGGCGGCTCTGAACACGTTGGAAAGAACAGGCAGGTGAGAGGATGTCACACGTTTTAAACATCTCTACCAGGCGCTCTCGGTCCTACCTGTGGCCCACGGTGCCCTCCTTCTGGTTCTGCAGCAGGACAATAAGGCAGCCCAGACCCTCCTTGGCGAGAACCGGCTCTTTGATCAGAGACTTGCTGATGTGCACAGCAAGGCTGTCGACCAAACTTGCCTCCATCACCACCTTCACCGCCAGCTGGCACACAATCATGTAGGTGGCAGCTTTGTAGTCCGCCAGTGATGACTTCAAACCCTGAGGAGGCAACGAGATGCATCTCAGGTTAAATCTCACATCGCCTGTTGTGCTTCCAGGTAAATGGAACGAAAACCCAGTTGTAGACACAGCTGCAGGTAAGCGCGCGCGTTACCATCTGGACATATGGCAGCAGTTTGGAGATGATGGTGTCGGACACTTTGTCCACGGCGTCCAAAGCGGGGACGATGGAGGAGGCGTAAAAGGAGAAAATCACTCTGAGCTGGGAGCAACTTTGCGAGTGTTCAGAATAAGCCTGGAGGGAAGAAGAAAAGCGGTGAATACAGGAACTGTCCCGCAGGGATCAATGTCAGAGCCGCTGCTCTTTGATCAGTCTAACATCAAACATCTCTGGGCTGTTCACCCAAGTGCTGAAATACAGTTTAAGATCATCAACATGCACGAAAAGAGGACTTAGCTAACTGGTTTCCATCTTAAGATGATCATCACGGGCATGGATAATCTGCTTTAATGATTTCTTTGAACTGTTCTTTTTCCAGGCTGTAACAATCGTACAGCCTGGAAAAAGAACAGCGAGCTTCTTGAAAGCTAAAACCTGGAGAGGCCCATTAATAAAACAAGAGTCAGGGAGGTTACCTCAATGGATCTGGTCACCAGGGTGCAGATGAAGTCCATGAAGCTCAGGTCCGAGTAGCAGTGCGTGATCAGAGTTCCTCGAGATAACGGCACACCGGGTTTCTGAAGAAAGATCACCAAATATAAAAGATTTAAAGTTACTCTGGTCATCAGAAGGTCCTCGTTCAGGAGTCTCACCAAACCAAGGAGCTACACTGAGCTTCTGAGGAGTCACCACACTGGCTAACACATCAGTAAGCCTGCAGCCTGAGCTGAACTCTTGAGACCGACCTGAAGACTCTGCAGCCAGTTCCAGCGACTCGTGGCGTCGCTGATCTTGAGGAGCTGCAGGACCCGGACGAACATTTTGGTGTCGTGATACGGCAGTGCGCAGGCCAGCAGGCTGTCGGCATTATACAGCTGGATGTGGAAACTGCAACACGGGAAAACTCAACGTCAGCACGAGTGTGAAACGCTGTTAACGATGAGAGCATCACCTCAAAGGCAGCAAAGCTTAAACCTGCAGAGAACTTTGGTGTGTGAACCAAAGTAAATAATAAATAAAGGTTTGCCTGAAACTTTAAGACCCATAATTCATAATCATTTAATGCTTCGGATAAATTTTGTTGGTCAGTGTTACTAGTAACAGAAAAAAAAACGTCTTCTGATGATTTCTGTAAAAAGAAGAAAAACTATGGAAAAATTGTTAATGTGTTAATGGTTTAAATTTGCTGTTGGTGGTTTGGCCCATGAATTAACACGTTACTGAGATCATTTAGTGAAGAAATATGACAGAAAAACAGATGGAAAATGATCCTGAAGGTGCTGAATTTAAAAGGGGATCATTTCAGTGTCTGATGGTGTCATTAAAGCATGACCTGGACCTTAAAACTGATGTTTTCTGAAGGGACTTTGGTCCTTAAACTAGTTAAAGATTGTCTTGAAAACATCAAATGATCCATATTTCAGTTTAAAGTGTGTCAGCACTTATTTCCAGGTCATTTTAGTAGGTCAACATAACCATAAGTAGTAGGTCAACCACCTGTATTACTGCCAAATTTAAGCATGAACTATTTCATTCAAAAGCAGAGTGAACACACACACAGTAACACACTGCTCATAAAAAATAAAAGGAGCACTTTTGAAATCTGATGTGTTTTTAAAGTGCCCCTTTAATTCACTTCAGCAACCTTAGATCTGACGTTTGCATGCAGCGTACCGGTGAACCAGCCACTCGATGCACTTGTGAGCCGGTTTGAGGAGAAAGTATGGGCAGAGGCGTGTGAGGAAGAGTGAGATGCCCGCGTCCAGCTTCTTGTTGACCTCCTTGGACTGGACGCTGCGCTCCAGGGTCATCGAGGCGGCGCTGAAGAGGGTGCTCTGAAACTCCAGGAATGCCGACTCGATTCCCAGCAGCTCCTCCAGCCCCGTGCAGCCTGGATGAGGAAGGTGAGGACAGATGGGATGAAGGTCAGGGAGGAAACAGGCCAAAACGGGAGGACACAAAGAGGAGGGCGGGACTCACCGAGGGCGAAGAAGGTGCTCCTGTCCATGGATGCTGCCTCTTTGGGGTCGAAGAGGAGTGAGGCGACCTCCCTGCGGGTCAGCAGGTTGGCATCGCTCTGAGGCAGCGCGAGCCTCTTCAGTTGGTGAGCCAACGACGTCATGATGGCCGTTTAATCTGCAGGAGACACAAAAGCTGTAAAATCACAGGCTTCATCTCTAATCTTGACGTCAGCAGGTTTTAAATTAAATCTAGGATCCATAATTCATTGTGAAGCATGTGAATACATAATAAACCCAATAAGAAAGGTGCTGAGCAGCCGTGTGAAGACAAAACTATTTTAAAAACTGTTAAATAATCTTAGGAACATATTTTGTTTATGAATGTAAGA
>VOQJ01017699.1:0-13074 GCA_015052665.1 Apistogramma diplotaenia | reverse complement strand
GGGGTTTAAAGAGCCCCGGTAAAAAGCTTGAAAGAAAAAAGCGGGAAAGAACAAACACCCCCCCCCCCCCTCCTCCCGTGCTGTTCAAACTTTGGCTAATGATGTAATTTTATTCAAAGACTGCACAAAAGTGAGCAAATCAAAAGCACCTTGCACCTTCAGGAAGTATCCTCCACTGCTCAGTTGGTCTAAAATTGACCCTCCCCCCGAAAGGAATACCAGCACCTTCAGTTACTCAGAGGTTATATTTACAAAATATATAAAGAAAAATATAGGGTTACTGGCCCTAGCATATAGTACAGTCCAACAGCTGTCTGTAAATATTTCTTCTATGATTATCCTTTCTAAAAGTAAATCACAGGGTAAAGATAGCCGGAACGTGACAAGGAGCAACTAGGACAACATGGCCAGCAGTGCTGAGCTGCAGTCAACTACAGGGAGACAGAGACCAGGGGAAGAAAGAGAGGGTGTGGCAAAAATGGACACACGGCTGAGCCAGACGGGACAGCTACTGCTGAGGGAAGTTAGACCAAAGCCAGTGTTCATACAGAAAAAAAAGATTTTGTAGAAGTTGTTCCAGAACTGTGTCAAAGTTACCATTTTCTCCAAAATGTCCATGCGAGCTGTTATCCTGAGTTTGTTTTTAGCACCACACGTGGAATTAACAGCAGGGAAAAATGCTTCTTTACTTTTTTGCTGAAAGTTAGATGTTCGGACAAAAATACGATGCTACAGTGAGCAGCAGATACCTCAGCTTAGCACCCGTACTGGGAGCAGAGGTTTGTGGACAATTTCATGGCAGGTTCACTGTGATGTCAGTATCCCAGGATCATATAGATTAAACCAACAACACATATGTGATCAGTGAGCTTTAGACATGCTGATCATTGTGTTTTGCTGACTTTAAGCTAAGCTGAACTACACAGCTTAGTGCAGCTTTATATTTACTGCACAAACAGTAGAATGTCATTAATCTTGCCATTAAAGTCTGAACAAGTTTCAATATTTCAAAAGAGATTTGAAACGGACTTTTGCTGAGCAGAGATCAGTGTGAGTGACACTGCAAACTGAGGCTTATTCACCTCTTATTTAACCGCTGAGTTAAGTCCTTTCAAAAATAAGACAGTGCTGCTTAAAGCAAACTCTTGGACAGCTGCAGGAGCCAAATTCTGGCACAGTACTGGAAAATATTTGTAAAAACCTCTGGATTGACTGTCTTCTTTCAGACCTATCACCTATTACTTCCCTTTCAATAGCTACTAGACAACCACATTACAGAGACTCCTTCTCATTCCCAGAGCAGTGAAGCTGCCGGCATCCCAGAGTGCTTAGGGTGTCCGTTTTGCATTGGTGCCGTTATGCACCAGGGCGTCAAAGAAGGTCAGCAGGTTTGCACAAAGATGCAGTGAGGGATGGTGATGTACATCACAAGACTGTCAACTACAAGACTGGTCGTGTGCTCATTGTTGGAGCTTCATTTTGCACTTTTGTGGACTGTGGCGACTGTCCGTGCTGATCTTTGTTTCTTTCCCATGGTGAACTCCCCTGTTGCTCCCTTTGCTGTTCAGACCCACTAGTCAACCAGTTAGCATTCAGCCTATGCACAGTGTAATCCCTGTTTGGCTATATGTATACCCAAAACCCTTCACTCTGTGTAACCAGATACCCAAACAAACACAAATGCGGTACCATGAATTCCACTTAAGGCTCATCCGTTCAGTTGCAGCTCTTTCACCCTGCTTTTAAACTTCCATACTGCCCAGTAATATAATGTCAAAGAGGATTCCTCTCTATTGGCAGACTTATACATCTGACTGAGACTGACAGCACAAAAGTTCAGAGTTCAGCCCCCCGGCAGAGCTATAAACAGACCAGAAGTGGTTGATAGGGGTCTTTGACTCTCCCCTACTATCTTCTCTCTCTCTCTAGTAATGTGATACTGTTTCAATTAGGCTCCAGTGCCACACACAAAGCACCAGAGTATTAAGCAGTATTAATCAGTGCCATTTCACACACCAAAGACACTCACGCCTCATTTCTTTTTGTTGCTGTGTTTTTGACTTTGACTCAAAGGGCCTTTTCTCATTTAAAAAGAGAGAAAAACACCTGAAAGCCCTAAATGTTGATGTTGCCGTTGCTTCTTCCTGTGTGCCAAAAAAATAATATACCTATGACACAGTTTCATTCAATAGCAGCTAAAGTCTGATAAATTAGAAAATTTAATCATAAATAACACTTTTTGCATCTCCCACCCACAGTGGAAAAAAACACCCCCTAAAAGAAATAGAAAATACCTGTTAGGCACAAATATATAAAAAATGAATATATATGTAGCAAAAAAATCAAATATGATACACTTGCATAAAGCTTGGAGTGAAAGTGCATCTTATTTTGGAGTCTTTCTGTCTGTTTATGAGGCCACTAGATTCTTGGCAAGAAATGTGTCACCGTCGTCGCGGGTGACACTCGGTTTCCTCTTTTTGTTTTGCCGTTCTTACTCAAGCCGATGAACATCCTCGGGTAGGCAACTGACTCGTAGGCATTGTAGTTGTTGGCAAGGAGCTTCTCTCTGAACTTACACTCGTTGGTGTAGTGCGACTAAAAAAGAAAAAAGATTATTTGAAATGCTGATTGTTTGAAGGCAGAGACAAAACAAAGATGTAGGGACATTTTTGAAGGGGGATTTCAAATCTGCATTGTTCATTGTGATTATTATCAAACAATTGCTTTCGTTCTGACTGCTGGGCTGTTATTGTACAGGAGCTGTTTCAGACACATTTTACACAGTAAATACTCAGTGAAATGAATGATGTGAGCACTGCAGGACTCAGGACACCAGGCTCTGATTGGGCCATTTTTGCTCAGTGGGATGGGAATCATAAGGCACTATGTAGTTTTTTTTTCAGCTGGAACTCCACCCTTTATTTTACTGGTGCAACTTCAGTGTAACTAAAATTCCCCTCGAGTTACCTGTTTTTCACAAACAGAGGGTGGTGAGCTGGCCACTTCACCCTATGATACTGTATATACCCTATCTTAACTGAAACAACAATGATAATAAAGACAAAAACAAGACACTTCAATAAAATGTGGATGGAAGGAGGAACATGACTTAACTCCCTAATCCAGTCTCTTACTTTATTTTCAAAATGAGTCTCTTTCAGTTCTTGGCAGTATTAAGAGATTGTGCTGTTGTTTTTGATGACATCTCAATGATGGGGTCTCTTCCCAGACTACATCATACCATCCAAATGCCATTTATATCAACTATGACTACATATTCATCAGCAGCGACACATTCGGCAAAATGATCAGAAGTGTTATCAGCTGCCTGTCCTGTAACTCAGTCAGAACAATACTTTTGAAAACATTAACTGGACGTGGCCAAAACCTTTATGAAGGAAGTATCTACTGACTAAAGGCAGAACAGGTGTCATTTAAAATGAGTCGCAGCTGTTAACCTTTGTAAATGTTCTTAAACCAGCAATGGGAGCTGAAACAGGGCACCTACAGTATGTGTGTTTAGTAAAGGTCATAAACTGTGATGCATCTCTGCTGAAATGTAACCAAACAACAATCTTCTGGATTAATAAGATACATTTTTAAATTTTGTATTAGTTGTTTCAAAAATGTGTTGTAAAGAACACTGATACATTGTATCAGGCTATCAAAACTGTCTCTGAGCATCACCTCTTGTTCTTGCTCCCTGTTTAATGTAAATTATCTGCACTGATTTCAAATGTCATATTTGTATTTTGTCATAAAGTCATAAAAAAGTCGGTGTGGTCTTAAACTACAAGAACTGTAGCTTAACAGAGATATAAAAAAAGGTGCACCTATCAGAGTTAGCAGAGCTCGTTTTGCTTCTGGTTCATTTTAACAGAAATTTGACACATTTTTTATATGCTGTTAATAGCATAATTTTAATCATTACTTTTTCTCAAACAGTAAACCCTTTGTACTGTAGATGTTCTTAAACCAGCAATAGAAGCTGTAAACAGTAACCTTGGTTTGTCGTAAGTTTTCAGCATTTTTCATCAAACTAATCCAGTGATGTTGTGGGCTAATGTGACAAATTAAAGAGAAAGAGTCTGTGGAGGCATAACCTTAATCCATTTGTTCTCTTGGAGGGAGGAGCTGCTGCAAGTCTGGTTTGTTCAGAGTAACGGACCTCATCTTTTTTTCTTCAATCCTGATGGAAGTGATCTCTCTGAATTAGAGGAATCGCCACTACAGTGCTGTGAAGCTGTTCTACTGGCATGCAGTGCTGATACAGATAAGTACCAGTTCCTGGGTCTAAATATTAGGTAATAGATTCTCTAAACTGCTCTCCGTGTCGTGATTTCTTTAATTTTATGACTTATTAAATATGCAGTAAGTCTACATCTACATTTCATTTTACATTTCATTTGTCTGAGACTTTCCATCCAGGATATTTCTGTTAAAGCACCTTAAAGTGTTCAAGGGTGACAAAGTCCAGCTCTGGGACAGATAATGTTAACTGTGCTATTCTCATTCCAGTATTTAACCCAATTATATTATTATTAATATAAACTTATGTCTAGAAATTTCTGGACTTTATAGTCCTGCTGTCTGCTAAAAAAAAGGGGGGGGGGTCTTGGATTCATGACTTCAGCACTTCTAAATGTTTCTGTTTTTTAATCATATCATAGGTACATTTTGCAGCATATTTTAATAGAGCTGGATATCAAGGTTGTAACAAAAGATGTAAATAAATGTGTACTGAACTTTCTTCATCAGGCTAGTGGGAGTGGGTGGGCTGATTGTGTATTTATTGTAGACTTACAGATCCATACAGTTTTCCCCGTCGGTTCATGGCTACAAAAAGTCCACTGTGGATGCCGAACAGGGTGACAACTCCTCTCTCCACCGGAGAGATCTGCAGGAGACCTGGACAGAAAACAAGCCACACTTACTAAAATATCTTGATGCGATGGACAGCCTTTCTGATCGTGCTGCTCCAAACACTTGCAACTTCAGAAATGACAGGCCATTATTTCTTTTGAGGTTGACTCTAGCATGTTAATAGCCCAGCAAATCTGTGGTTTCCTGAACACCAGCTAATGCATTTCCTCTCCAGCCTGTCTGTCCTTTTGTTCTACGTATCATTTTAAAATGTGTTTGCCTTAAATTCCTCGCTTCGATTTTCTGTAATGTATATCCCTGAATTTTTACGCCTTGTCTCAAAATAGTACAGAGGCGGCACAGAAAAATCAACGGGCTGTAAGTTCTCCAGTGGAGACAGTCAATTCCACAGCCTCTCTTCTTTCACGTAGGGTCACGATTAATGAGGGATTGGATCTGACATGTTGGAGAAAGACAAGTTTAAGTGATTCTTCGTGTCTGCAAATGAGACATGATGCATGATTTTGATCTGGTCACTGGGGTGAAGCTGTATTAACACATGAGCCTGCGCGCTCTGACCTAACTTTAGGTGCTGGCTGGCTGGCCTGAATCACAGCGGGCTCTGGTTACACACCAGCAAAGCAGCAGCACAATTAAATGTGCTCGGCGGCACTATACACGCCAGATGTTGATCTTGACGCGTGGATCAATATCTGTGCACGTGCGCTGTCTGACAGCATGAGCAGCATCTCCATCAGGAGCGCTGAAGAAACACAAATCACTGCTTGGATCAGGTGTGAGAAGAAAATGCACCGTAAAAGAAAACCTGTTAAAAAATAAAAATATAATAACCCATAGCAAAACAACTTGGTTTAAGTTATTATTTCCTGTTTTAGAAGTTAATAAAAATATTTCTCTAAAAGTGTCTTTGCTTTGTGTTTCCAGCTAATCACAGGCCGAGTCACGCCAGTGAAGAAGTCAAAAGTGAGGAAATGAATAATAAATCGCGCATGTCTGATTAACAAATAGCACAACTTACTGTAACGACTTTCGTTGTGTACTCCCGTTATTCTGCCATCTGGTAACACCTGAATATGAAAACCGATGCCCACGTTGCAGTAGAGGCGCCGCAACCTTTTAATGCCCAAGAGGTAGTCGCTGTCCCGGGCGATCTCCTGCCGCTTCTCCCCCGGGATTCGCGCCAGGGACCGGGAGTAAAGGGCCTCCCAGCGGTCCGCCGTGCCGTTCAGGCCGGGGGCACATCCTGCCAGTCTCGTCACCAGGCCCAGGACCAGGACTGTCCGCAGGGCCGCCAGAGAGCCCATCCCGGGTCTGGCTCTGAGAACAGCTTCCCGGCGTTTGCCTCTCCAGTGAAGGGAGAATAGAACCAAGAAGCAGAGGCGCAGCAAACAGGGTTGTGGGGAAGTGTCGCTCATTCCAAGACCGACGCAGGCTTCAGAGCCTGAGCGACATTGATCTGCATGGACGCTGTGCAGCCATGCCTCTATATTTATACCTACAGACACATTACATCACAGCTCCACACTTAGTAAAAATCTACTCATTCACAGTCAGGCGCACTCAATGCAGGGCTTCATTGAATTCAAATAATGGCCGTCTTATCTCCGAGAAAAGTCAGGAGTTTGTGGAAAATAAACGAATAAAGGCTTTATAATGATGAAAAAACGTCTTTGTGCAAGACTTCATTATCAGCAGCAGAATATCATAATTTATGTATGGGAGGATGTAAAATAGGAAACCGCCAAGTTAACACACAGGAGACAGTTCTATAAATGAACAATAACAGGAAAAAAACACAGGTCCAATTCAACCCAATGAAAAAAACGCGCTAACTTAAGACTGGTAGAAGGGAAATCATGTCCCGGGCCCTTATAGAAAACAATGGTAAGACTAAATACAGTTTGCAGTATGATAAGTATGCTGTCATTGTTGAACAAGTCTTTATTCAGTTCTCAGTTCCGACTGAAACCACTGTATGGTCTGCTAATAATCCATGCGTCATAGTATCTGCGTTTATAACTAAACAAATCTGCCTTGCATTACAGGTGAGAATGTAACTAAAACTATTGTTAAATGGATGGATTGGTTGCCTTGGGGTAGCCAGTGATTCTAAATTGGCCACAGGTGTGAATGTGAGCGTGAATGTTGGTGTGTGTGTATGTGTGTGTTTGTGATGGACTGGCGACCTGTCAGCAGTGTAGCTCCCCATCCCTGACTGGGATAAGGAAATGGTCAAGTTAAGAAAATGGATGGGTTGTTTACGGGAAATGCCTACAAGGAGTTAAGCACTTTCTCAAAGTGCTGAAGCTGTACAGTTTGTGTATTTGTTTCTGGGCCTTATTAAAACCATCCACACCTTTTGTCACGGTTACTTTGTGGAAATATGATTACCAGCTGACATGATGGGTGTATGTCTTTGATTTGAAATCCTTTACACACTTTCTTTATTTGACCATTTATCAGTATGATTATTCTTATCAAACATGGACATTTCCACACTCTGCCATGTCTCATTATTTATCTCTGCACTCTGTGTTGGATAAATTATGTCTTCCAACCCAGTTCTTTTTTGGGTGGCTCAGTCCTACTCTTCTGTGATCAGGCATTAAATATTTTCACATATTGGCATACAGTACACTGCAACACTGTTTCTTTGTGTGCAGCCAAATAGTGAATGAATGCAGGCAGAGCTTAGACTCTGCTGGGTGTAAAGCCTCATGGTTGATCTTCTTCTTTCAGCTGGTCCCTTCAGGGATTGCCACAGTGGGTCATCTGCCTCCATCTCACATTATTCCTTAGCACCCTCTTCTGTCACCTCAGCCCTCTGCATGTCTTCCTTGACTGCATTCATGTATCTTCTGTGTGGTCCTCCTCTTTTCTCCCTGCCTGGCAGAATGACTCACATTCCAGCAACCCAAAATAATACACTGCGGTGGACAAAAGGACCACTGCATTGTGTGGACCACAAAAATAGCAAATGGCCATAAAACCTTTTGGATATTTAAAAAGCATGAAGGCCATCATATACTCAAATATTAAAGATCTCCTCAAGTGTCAGAAATGATGGGCTTGTTTACTTCCAGGAAAACTGAAGCGCTGTTGCACTTCCAGGGCAATTGGACTGCTAAGGCTACCTCCAGAACAACTGATGGACTAATGGACTGCTTGGACTTCAGGGCAAATTAGACATCAGTGGACCCCCAGAACAACCAATTAACTGCTGGACCTTCATTACATTTCATGAACCACTGAATATCCTGAACAACTGATGGACTCCCACAGTCCATCAACAACTAATTACGCGACTGAGTTTAGGAGTCTCTGAGGGCAGATAAGTGATGGAACACGGGATCTGTTTTCAAAGAGTCTCCCTTGTAAATGAAGACATACATGTGAACTGTTTAACACCAGCAGGTCTCGTGCTGTCGCTGTCCATGGTTCTGTAATCTCCTTTTATCAGGCTAAAATAAAAGTAGGCTGATATGTTTCTTTTCATTCATGTTGGGATTTGTAAGTTATTCCTGACTTTATTTTCTGTTTATGCTGTACTGACATTATTGTGGTTTTTGGTTGCATGTATGCAATGAATTGTGCTAAGCGAAGGCCGTTTTAGATTTCACTGGGTGACAGCTGCAGTTCAGAGCTTAAAATGTCTCAGCCTTCAACACGTATTCATTTGCTCTCTTGTTTATTTATCACTTACCAGTCCAGGCATGGCATCTTTATGATTTAGAAAGATAAGGTGATGGCAGCAGTTTCTCAATTTGTTTTTATCAAAAAGCATTATCACTAACTATGACTGTGAGAAGCTATGTTTACTCTGTCATATAACCTCAAAGATTTCAGCCAATGTTGGAAACAAATCATTTCTAATGCTGAATAGTTCACTGCTGGCCAATAACTGATTTGTGTGCACAAAGTGAGTTAATCTTCTAAATGTTTTCATGCTGAAAACCCGATTCCATCTGAGCCATCTTGAAATTTTGTCAGGTTTGTTTAATTTATTCCTTTATCCTTGGTCTGCATTAATTATGATCTAGTAACAACGTGTTTTAAAAACACAAAAACTAAAACCAGTACACATACCATTCAGATATGATCCTGGAATTGTGTCACATGTGCACCGTGTGAAAAAGTGAGATGTCTGCTAAACACTGGGTATCCAGTGTCTTACTCTGTGTATCCAAACTGGGGAGGAGATTTTCCAGCCGATACTGTTGGAGCAGTGCAGCTCGACAGAGTGGAGCCATTAAATGAGGTGTTGGTGAAGTTTACGTTCCCTTTATACATATCACGGGTTTCATTGTAAAATTCTGTGGTGAATAAGTAACAAATGAAATCAGCATGAGGCTCTGTTAGATTAGTTGCCGATCATCATTAAATGAAATTAAAATCCAAAACAATTGGCTAAGCTGATGAAAAGGTATTTGATTTGAACCGTACCACCTTCCTCAGTTAATAATTCACCATAATAAAAACACATTTTGATCACTTTAGTACTTTGACCTCTATATGGTCAATAACAATTCCAAAATGAGTGGATAATTCCTATTTCCTGACAGTGAGCTACCTACAGAGGGCATCCAACTGCCTTGCTAAACTAAGGGCACTGGATGCAAACACACATATGTCTGAACCTCTGCCTGCAGCATAAGGCTTAACAGACCATAATAGTTTTATAATGCACTTTAACAATATATGCCTTTCTGTTCACCAGAATACTGTTTCAAATCACCCCCAACAAGTGTTGCTACTTCTATAACACAACCACTGTCTTTTTTTTTACTTGACTCAAATTTCAAGAACCTTCTTTGTGATAAAGGGTCTGATTGGTCCATCTCAGTGACTGTTAGAAAATTCAAAATCCAAACAATTTGCCACCTTTACTCATGATAATTCAATTTAATTCAATTCAATTTTATTTATACAGCGCCAAATCACAACAAATAGTCGCCTCAAGGCGCTTTTTATTGTAAGGTAAAGACCCTACAATAATTGACGACAATGATGATGATGTCATAACAACTTTCAGTCATTCTCACAAAATTTGTATGCACTTGCAGAAGGCCGAGTAATAGTTTTAAAATAGCTTTTTTATTGTTTTTACTAATGTAATAAGCAATCATAAATCATTTCTCAAATACCTTTAAGAAGCACATTATTTACACCTAGAGGGACAAAATGTGTCCCATAATTTCCAGCTCAGTGAAACCATCTCTACTTCTCAGCCCAGTAGTTGTTCCAAATAAACTGCATTATTATTCTTGCCTGGCTGATAAGGTTTAGCAGGGGAAAACCTTCAACAGGTTTACATAGATGGAAAGGGCATTGGAGGAGATTTAGAAGATAACTTTTGCTAAAAGTAGCATTCAGGGAGGGGCAGTGGCCATTATAGGCCCTGACCCCTCTGAAGCCCTACATTCCTGATGAGTAATATTAGAGTTTCACATTCATAACAAGCCATAGCAAGGTGTCACACTTTCTATGACACCGTTTCTGCTTTCAGAAGGGCCAGCCTTGTTTATCAACTATGCAGCTTTTGGTCTGTCTTTAAAAAAAAAAAAAAGGCCAAATGTCTCAGGCGGCATTGCTTCCCAGGCCCCCCCTGGGAGGAGGTATTGTCCGGGCCAGGAAGCCTTCCCTGCCTGCAGGTATAGAATGACAAGGCTTTCTATGCAGCTACCTATAGATGTGAGTCAAGCACAATAAAACCTGAAAATCCAAAAAAGTCCAAATGCTGCTTGTGGTGAATTTTGCATTGATAGTTGTGTCTGCACCGGTCGCTGCAGCAGCAGCATGTGGTCACTTTAACCAGGGCGCTGCAGCATGGAGAAAGGGAAAGACAGAATCCAGTGTGTCCAACTAAATTCAGTACAGATCTGGACTTTTAAAGAAACGACTTTGGGTCTGGCCTAATATCCTATTATTTTTGTCAGAAATTAAAGTTCTTATTGTGCATTTCAGACATTCCTGCCTTCAGAGATCTGTGGCCAATAAAACACGACATTTGATTTTTATGTTTTCCACATATAAAAATATGTCTTGCATAAATAAAATAAAAAAAAAAGATAAATAAGGGAGGACAAATTTATCAGTGATATTTCTTGTGAACAAATCACAAAACTAATGGAACAAGTCCTTTTTCCACCTCCGATCAGTACCACTGAGGTTTATGCTGGAGCCAGGCGATGGACACTAAGAAACAACAGCAAAATGGCTATAATGCAGAAATAGTTATAGCAATAACTTACAACACAGGAACCAAATAAATATCCATATCATTAGTAAAATATTTCAGTTTACAAACAGTAGACTATCACATTGTAAGAATGCCACAAAATTACTGAGTGAAATTAGTGAAATCTTACATGGATTTCTCCTTCGTTTCTGAAAAAAGTGCTTTGCTGTATGATGTCCCCTCTTCAGTGTCCATTCTGTTTGTTAGCACTTGGAAATAGCAAAATATTATATTCTTTGTTATCTCAGCTTTTAATAAATGAAAAGCTTATAAAGTTGCTGTACATGCCAACGGTATATACAAAAGCAGAATTTAAAAGGATTTCCTTCTCTGTGGAGTTGGTGGCAAAATGGGTTCTCATTAAAGGAAGAAATGCTGAATGAACATGAACACCTTTGTTTACAAGGCAGGAGCATTTTTGAAGTGTGGTGTCAGTAAATAGCTAATTATAAAGCTGTGGAGCGTGTGAGTGAATGTCTCCTCAAACTGGAAGATTTAGTCTTTGCCCCAACACTTGAAGTGGTCTTCATTTTTTCCTTCTATTTTTTTCCTCTTTTTCCCTGTGAATCAACAAAAACTTCCACTAATCCAGAAGGCAGAATCCAAATTTATCATTTATCCGCATCCTCCGCTGCTGTCAAGCTACAGTATGTGCCAGGATCAAGCTCCACATTTAGGTTATTTACGCAAGTCACAGAGCGCAGAGAGCAGAACTGTCCTCCAAATGTTTGAGTCATCCGGCTGTCAGCCTCGGCCTTTCCGAGCACGATGCCGGCGTCTCCGGCGTTCACCACGGCGGCTGGGGTGATATGCATGATGGTGTGACCCCGGACTTTCCCTCAGCCGCCTCACCATTTCATGGTCCTTGTTACCCAGCACCCTCGGCAGAAAGAGCGAAGCTTTGTCTGTGCTTCGGGTTTTAAAGCCTCGCCGCGGCCGCCCTTTGCCGTTAATGGAAACGTACCACTGTCTCTTGGCACTAGCTCGACGCTTGCTGCTGCTGCCGCCTCCTGGTGATACAGGCTGCTCCGTGGAGTGGTGGCGGGAGGCGTAGGTGTTGTACCCCAACTCATGGATCCTCTCCACAAACTCACACTCGTGGTTGAACACTTCCTGGGGAGATGAGGATGAATGTAAGAATGAACCACGTTAGTCTTTCAGCTTGCGTTTATCTATGTGTGTATGCTGGAAAACAGGAAAATCTGCGTGTTTCTATTCTGCTTACGTCTGTAAAAGTGCGCTGCCAAGGATTAGCCGTATACATAAATACATAAATTATGATTCTTTACTTTTCAACAGCTAAACATGACAATGTGAAATGAAAGCAATTCAAGGAGCCCTAAATATGGGCCCCTTGCGGCTATCAACCTGCTCCGGTATCATGCAAAGGCATAACTGACGCACTGGAAAACAAACAAACAAAAAGTTTAAATGAGAATGTTGCGTCATTTTATTCCTTCAGCAAGTCAGTATGAAAATACATAGACGCGTAAAATGTACTTTGCTTCTCTTCTGAAACTCTGCGCACTGTAATTGTGTCCTATGCTGAGTCACACAGGAGTTATATGTGTTGAAGAGAAGATGGTGATAAGATGAGTCTGTACACACCGAAGCATACAGCCGTCCTTTATCATTCATGGCCAGATATCTGCCAGAGAAAAGTCCCTTTATGGCCACAACACCAACATCCACTGCTGTGATTTCCATGATGCCTGCGATACACAGAATACATTACAGTTACATCATATTTCTATGTATTACATATTTAATATAACGTTTCTTACGATTTCAACATCACACCGTATTCTCTATAAATGTATGTAAATGTAAGGATTCGTTTTCCAGTCATTGTTAGAAATTTTAAATTAAATAAAGAGCAAATTTCTGCCAAAAAGGGAAAACTTGTTCTACTTTGTCTTGTAAATTAGATCTGCGTCTCTCAGCTTATA
>VOQJ01017694.1:0-12142 GCA_015052665.1 Apistogramma diplotaenia | reverse complement strand
ACACACACACACACACACACACACACACACACACACACACACACACACACACACACACACACACACACACACAGTTTTATCAGAATTGCAGAATGATACGCATGAACACACACACACGCAAACACTACCAAAAACACAGCCTCCTTGGCAGGGTCGAGGTGGGATGATGGGATTGTGATGTTCTTAATTCTAACTCAGGATTTCCTTTAGTGGATGACTGCAAATAATTTGGGTCATGTCGAGTGTTTTTACATAAAGAAACTGTAAACAAGATTTGAATCTCTCATTCATGTCATTTTTGCTCTTTAATGGTTTAGAGGAACTGCATCAATCAGTCAGGTGCAGTTTATTTATTTTTCATCACTCCTTTTATTGTTGTTTTTGGATTGACAGTTCACAATCCAAACTAAGTGCACCAGAAATAATTAGCTGCTAATTGCTGCAGCATCTGTCCTCCCAGAGATGGCTGACAAACAACCACAGAAGAAGAAACAGAGAAACTATCAGTGTAACATTGTTGTCTCTTTCTTTTGTTGACACTAAAGAAAACTGTATTTCTGAACCTGCAGTACCCTGCTCCGCCAGCAGACGCTGTAGTGCTACTGTACAGCTGCTTCCCCGGCAGCAATGGCCAGGCGTTCTCTACAAAGAGAGACTATGAATCATTTTAAGCATTAGGCATAAATTTGAGAAATTATCAAAATTAAGAACATAATATTTTTCACCTTTATCCTGCATTTTTACTGCATATGAGTAGTCACACATAAAGGTAATTTGCACACAAAACAAATGAACCACAATAAAAGCTGGGATCTGTGTGCTAATAGAAATACAAACTACAAACAGTCGCTTTTCTATAAAATCCTGCTTAAGCACGCGCTATATGATTATACAGGAAGGTCTCTGTGAACAGGAAGAAGGCCGTGACATTCAGGTCATCAGGAAAGGTCACCCTGAAGCAGCCATGACACCAGGCTGGTGTTTTCCTCAGAGGGGAGTGAATGAATTCTAAGTCCTCCCTCTTCTTCCTCTCTCCTTCCTGAGTTGCTGTTTCTAGGCACACAGTGTGTGTCTGTGTGTGTGTGTGTGAGGGGGTAAATTCTCTGACTTGTGATGTCAGCCAGATAGAGGAAATAGGATAGAGGAAAATCAAAGAGGGAAGCCCTAAATTCCAATGGTTTGTGTGTGTATGTGAGTGTGGGGGTGTTAATGAAGCCATCACAAGCTTTGGACGTCACTGAGTCAGGAGACAGTAACGAGCGTGGTGACGTGACGAGCCGCAGAGGGCAGAGTGGAGGGGCTGTCCCTGACTATGTATAGAAATGCTGAGACCTCAGGAGCAATCAAAGGAATGCTTCAGAGCACGTGCTGGCTGCAGCTGAACAGGGGACACAAGATTGGATTTTCAAAATGATAGAACACATCTTTCCATTATATCCATTAGTATGACTGCAGAACATCTTACAGCGTATTTGAGAGCATTTGTCCTCATTTACTTACTGCTGCTCATTTACTTACTGCTGCTCTCTTAAATTAACATTTACACTAAACTGCCAATATAAAGGTTCACTACCTATTAATAACAGTATACGATCTATTTAACTGGGAAAAAAATGTATTTTTTACTCATGAATAGCTCCTATATAAAATCATTCATACTAAGTTTAGAGAGAGAAGAAACTTTGCAACTCAAAGAAGAGTTAAATTTTTGTTAATGTCTTCATGATTCTTCATGATTTTTTTATATTCTTTGGAACTGTGTGTGTTTTTTTTATAAACCACAGGTGAGTGGATTACAGTTTACCTTCTATAAAGAAATGTCTGCCAAGGTCAGGAATGACGGTGGGTCTTAAAGCGATATCTGTGGCTGCTGTGTTGCTGTGGGTGGGGTGAGCTGCAGTGATAGGAAACCATCAATCACAAGCCTGAGTCTCCAGCTGTAGAGCTAAGAGAAGCTGTTTGGATGCTGCAGCATGTATGTGATGCCCTTCAGCCTGTAGCTGATGCTCGGTGTGCTGCTGTAAGAAGAGAAATAGTGACATCATCATGTGGTCGCCCTGCCTCTCTGCACGTCCACCCCTAGTAGCCGTAGAAACGTAGGAGACGTGCTGGCTGGGGGAGGTCTATGGAGGAGAGTGGCAGGTTATCGTGCATATGCTGCTTCCTCATTCAGCTCACAGCCCCTCAACTCCCATTCTCACTCCTATGTTGCCCCCTCTTCTGAGCTGCCCCCCCCCTTTCCTTTGCTTTCACGACCCAAGTTCAGCCAATCAGAGTGCTCAGTGGGGGCAGGGCAAAGCAGAACCACCATTCCAGTGCTGTGCTGTTACATCTCCCCAGAGCTAACAGGGAGCTAGCAGCTCAGAGGGAGGAGGCACGGTCAAACGCAGCCTGTGTGTGTGTGTGTTTGTGTGTTTAAGTGTGTGTATGTGTGTGTGTGTGCCTGGCGCAGACTAGCAGGCACGGCCACTGCTACACTCTTGTTTCACCAGACTTTTCCTTTTAACCTTGCATTGCCACAGTGCTCAGCTCAGGCCTGCTTCTTCTTCCACTTCAGGATAAAAAGGGATCAGTGTAGGGGGAAACAGAACAAGCGACAGGCTTCCTTTCTCCCCCTCTTCACTCTCTAACCGCCTGGTAGTAAGTGACAGCTCCTGGAGGACGTGCAGACAGGATGATAGCGGCTCAGCTTCTGGCCTACTACTTCACCGAGTTGAAGGATGATCAACTCAAAAAGGTGAGAGACAACAGCTTTGAACTGCTACAGTGGTCCTTTTTTGTTAGACTCCAGTTTTATTTTTACTATCTCACAGCAGCCTGGTTTACACCCACAGACACCGGTTAACAGTAGCTGCATGGTGGGTTTGTGGGGTGTATCATGTTGGGAGGAGAGGATGCAGCATTTGAGAGGTACAGGAGGAGGAGGCCAGCAATTTGGATATGATGCATTTTCAGTTTGTTCAAAGGTTAGCAGTGTTTGACACAGATGTCCTTGAGAAGGGCTGTGGTCATTGGTTGTGCTGATGTGCAGACAGACCTCCATCACTGAGCTTTTTCGGAGCGTTGGTTGCTATGGCATCTGAAGCAGACAGGTGTCTGTGAGGGGTTGTTGGGAAAAGTGAGGATCTCCACCGTCCTCACGTTTCCATGACCTCGCCGTGCATTGTTAGCCTCTGCTTTTTCAAGTCATTCATGGTTGCTCTGTTTCACGGTTGTTCCACACCATTTTACTATTGCTTTCTTAATTTCGTTACACTTTGTTAGACCACAAAAAGGCAACATAAATTATTTTAGCAGTTTATACAGGAAATGTGTAAACTGCTGATTCCAGCCTCTGGCTGCCCACATACACTCAGAGCAGCCCGGCAAGATATCCTCTGGGAACGGGGATGCGGGTGAGGGCAGTCAGTATAAATGGGGGTGGGCTCGTTGGTTCGTGATGTCATTTGTGATGTCACAGTGCAGTAACCACATGTGCCACTACTGAAGTAGGTTACTGGAACTACTGAGGTAAAAAGCTTCCTTGAAAGGATGAAAGCTGGAGTACGTCCTGGAGAGGACACTAAACTGTAACCATATGAGACACATGGAGCCAGGTTTAGTGGCAGCCAAATTGACTAGTAATACTTACAGATGCACGTGCAGTAACAGTAAAGTGGGCTGACTTAGCCTCGGTGGGTGGAGCCTTACTTTTACTCGTAGTCTTTAAATAAGAATCAGAGCACCAGTCACACAACATTTCATTTAAAGCTGCAGGAATCCTATAAAAACTGCCAGGGGAAGTATAAATAAAATGATGCTTGACACAATAAGATGGCACTTTATAACTATGAATATTTTAATTTACTGAAGGTATCATACAGCTTCAGATAATAATGGAATAAAGAGTTACATAATTGATCCATTAAGAGTCAGTGAGACTAAGAGTTTAAGATGTTGACTACTTGGATGAATAACCATAATTAAACTGCTTTAACAAACTACATTACCAAGACTGGCATTGAAAGAAATGAGTAAGGAACATCGCATTTCCACCGTTCAGTACTCTAGTTTTACTTTATACCGTATACATGTCATATATTGGTTGAGAAAGAGCCGTGTTACTGTACTTTAAAGAAGCAGAGGACCCTTGTCTCATCACTTTTGTAGTCCAACTCTCACTCTACAAATCAGATGACATTTTGGAGAGCTTAATAATAATAATGTGATAGAGCAGCTTGATGAGAAAGAAATGTGTGGTCTCGTGCCACAGATCAGGTTTGTGTCCTGTGGTGTGCCCCATGGCATGCACTCTGATTATATAACAATAACAAAGAACGTCCTCTGCAAATCCTCCCAACAAACATTTCATTCATGTGTTAACTGTGATACAACTGTGCATTATAGCTACAAATCTTTAGTTGATCATTTCATTGTTATGACATTTTACACAGATACTGCATTTATGAATACAGCTGGTGTCCAGCAGCACTGGTAGTTCATGGGGTTGAAGTGCTCTGACTGAGCCACAGTTGCATCTTTTTTGCTTTTTTTGATGTTTGCCCAGAATCTCTGACATGCAATTAATTAAGGCTAACAAAACAAATCTGTTATAAAAATCTATGTCAGGAAATCCCCCAGAGCATGACTGTGTTTGAGCCATGACAACATGGTAGGCAGCCTTTACATGTAGCAATCTGGACATTAAGTGAGTTAGTGCTCAGCTTGAAAATTAGTAGTGTATGACAGATGTTTGGCCTGCTTTTAATCTGCCCTAACACCTTTTGTGTGCACCTGCTCCTCAGATTGATAAGTACCTGTACTCTATGCGTTTCTCTGATGAGACGCTGAAGGACATCATGAACAGGTTCCGCAGGGAAATGGAGAACGGGCTCGACCGTGACACCAACCCCACTGCCACCGTGAAGATGCTGCCCACTTTCGTCAGGTCCATTCCTGATGGATCAGGTAGAGTGGCAATCACAGATTATTATCAAAGTGCACAACAGCGCCCCCCCCAAACGCCTGATGTCATTTGCAGTTCAGTTAATCTAGTCACATATTTTAATCAGCTATCAATATTAAAAAAATTGTAAACAATTACTCTACATTTTAAAGGTCCAAATGAGTCATTAAATAGAGGAGTATTTTCACTATCACTAAAGAAGCATCATCTTTAAAATTTCCCATCCACACACTGAGCTTCTACTTAACAAAGAGCAAAATGTCCATCCATATTGTGAGGCTCCTGAAGGGCAACCTTATGTTTCCTGTCTGTATCTGTCTGTAAAGAATGTGCTGATGTGCTAAAATTGTCTCTGTGACATAAGCCTCTTTGTGTTTGTGCTCTGGGTTCAGGCTAAATGGCTCACTATTGTTTTAGGCCTGGAGCCAACAGTTCAAACAGACTGTATTCATCTTATAACATGCATGCAGATGAAAACCTTATAATGTTGTGTTTAACTCAAGTGTAACAGAATCCAGTGGCTCTTAGACTCGTATAGTCCAGTCTGAATCATTTGCAAAGCATGGCTAGTCTGAGGCCTGGCCTGTAATCAGTGAAGGCTTTCAGTAGTGCCATATTGGCTGTGTGATGTTATGATCATGACTGTTCAGAGGAAGAACAAACCAAAACAGGGATATTACTCTTCTTTCATGATCATGGAGCTACAATAATAAAATAATGGAGAAATAGAACTCGTATTTAGGATACAGATTCTAATAAATCATTTATTGTGGGAAACAAACTAGAACTGTAGAATTAATCATGAAATATTTAAAGATCCTTTTAATGTCTTCGCTTGTATTGTTGTATTCTTTTGAACATGCCAAATTCCCTTTGAGAAACCACATGTTAAAATAAAGAACATCAGCTGCCCCTCAGACTGATGCCAGAACACGTCCAGTACAGCCGACAGACCCTGCTGCCTCATCCTGCCTTCTCACGGTATAAATAGCTCCAGGTTTCAGCATGAAGTCACAGGGATGAAGTAAAGGGCAAAGTTGAAGCTACGGTGAGAGTAAAAAAGAAGATAAACAGGTGTAAGAGCCAGAGTGACAGGATAGTTCCCGTGATAGGAATAAAGAATAGCTGTAGCTTATAGCTTGAGTGAAAGTTAATAACATCATTAAGGTTTGACTTTTTTCTCTCATAGAAAATGAGCAAATGAAGGGCTAAGCTCAGACAGTAATCTTGATTAAGTAATAAGATTGGACTTGGTGTAAAAGCCAGTGAAGACAGACCCATACATACGGCCTAGAGCTCATTTATTCTGCTTTCACTCTGAGATCTTAGTTTAATTGAATTCAGTTTTATTTATTCAGCACCAAATCACCTCAAGGTGCTTTTTATTGTAAGGTAAAGACCCTATAATAATTAAAGAGAAAACCCAACAGTCACAATGACCCCCTATGAGCAAGCACTTGGCGACAGTGGAAAGGAAAAACTCCCTTTTAACAGGAAGAAACCTCCAGCAGAACCAGGCTCAGGGAGGGGCAGTCATCTGCTGCGACCATTTGGGGCTGAGGAGAGAGAGACAGGGCAAAAGGCATGCTGTGGAAGAGAGAGAGGGATAATGATAATTAATGATTAAATGCAGAGTGAGGTATAAACAGAGAAAAAAGAGATGAATGAAAAGAAACTAGGCTAGGCCTATAGCAGCATAACTAAGGGATGGTTCAGGGCAGGGTTTGGCAACCCATAACACTCAAAGAGCCAGTTGGATCCAATTTCCACAGAGAAGAAAACACTAAGAGCCGCAAATACATCAACAACAAAAAATCGACAACTGCAAATACTTCTGGCTTCAGCAAGTGATGCATATAATGAGAGCTGCACAGAGCCGCAAGCGTAAGGATGAAAGAGCCGCATGCGCCTCCGGGTTGCTGACCCCTGTTTCAGGGTCACCTGATCCAGCCCTAACTATAAGTTTTATCACAAAGGAAAGTTTGAAGCCTAATCTTAAAAGTAGAGAGGGTGTCTGTCTCCTGAATCCAGACTGGGAGCTGGTTCCACAGAAGAGGGGCCTGAAAGCTGAAGGCTCTGCCTCCCATTCTACTCTTAAGTATCCTAGCAACCACAAGTAAGCCAGCAGTCTGAGAGTGAAGTGCTCTACTGGGGTGATATGGTACTATGAGGTCTTTAAGATAAGATGGGACCTGATTATTCAAGACCTTGTATGTGAGCAGAAGAATTTTAAATTCTATTCTGGATTTAACTGGGAGCCAATGAAGAGAAGCCAAAATGGGAGAAACATATACTGTACTTACTTTATGAGGGTGAGCTTTAGTGATATGTGGGGTGATAACAAAAAGACATGGAGACTTAAACACACGATTAGAAAACACATTAAGGTAATAGTTGACTGCAGCCACGCCACACATGATGCCTTCTCTATCAGTGGTTGGATTATTACGCTCGGTTTGACTGGCTGAGTTAAAATGTATACGTTGGTACTGAAAATTCAACACAATATAAAGAAACAGCAATGGAGCTTATGCAGACTAGCACTGACACTACACCACATGCTCTACAGACAATCACCAGCCCAGATACACATCTCATTCCAGTCAGGTCAAGAGGATTAATAGCTCAGCGCAGCTAACATCACAGTCGTGGCAGCACTGAATGAAGAACAGGCTTTGTTGGACTTACAGGTTACAACTCTGATTCCTGCAGCAATAAATCCACATCCACATGCTGTCCTGTGCTCTTATCCAGTGTCATTTTTTGATATTGTAAGTCAGTCTGTATCAGTGTCAGATACATGCAGGTAATTGTATGTGTAAATACTGTAATATACTGGATTTCACGTACTCATTTCAGAACAAACCAGATGCTGCATCAGAGAAACTATTTGTTGATATTATGAGAACGCGTCTCTTTCTCAGGGATCTTTTTAAATCTGGGATTCTTGCCTGGAATGACTCTGTACCTGGATGCACCTGGTTAGCGGGTTTTCACATAAAAGGCTTGTGTAAAACTGCTATCCTGAAAATGGGTTTGTTTTTTTGGCCTTTTGTTCAGGAATTTCAGCTTACATGTCTGTATTTTTTTTATTCAGTTTTTTTAAAATATCATAACTGTTTGATTCATTCAAACCTGTTTTCAGCTCTAAAGATGGGCAGCATCCCGACCATTTCTTTAAGAGTGAGGAAAATGAAGGACTGTGTTGTCCATGCCGGTGTCCATAAAGATCTCTGTATTTTGGGGCCGGTGTAGTCACACTTCTAAACGTTGTCGTTTTTGCTGCAGTTACTGACAGCATGCACTCTGTGGTGGATAGAGCAGGAGTAAGCAGCTGCAACACACACAGCTCACAAACCAGTTCACAAAGGCACTCTATCAAGCTCTGGGCCCACTCGCTCCTCGCACTGGCCTTAAGTACCCCAGCTTAAGTGCTAAGTTAAGTCAGCTGTACCAAAAGGGGTGGCACCCAAGGCTGGAGAGAGCTAGCCACACCCACCAGACAACAAAAACTAGCAGGGCCGTAGCATCCTACAGAAGGAACATGTTTTTACTTCCTTCGGCTTTGAAAAGAACAAGGAAGAACCATAAAGACAAAACATGAATCTTCCTTCAGATTTGATTGGCAGCCATGTGCAGTAATTCTTTGGTCCATCGCTAAATTGCATTATCCAGGATATCCATAATATGGAAAAAATCCTGTTGGTTTGGTTTGAATACACTCAGAGGGAGCAATATTAGGACTCCTTTATTGTTTTAGTCATGAAAACAATGACAAAACTCAAAAAATGAACAATCTCTAATGCTTGACCACATTCTCCATGTGGCAGAAAAGGGCGACTTCATAGCTCTGGACCTCGGAGGGTCGAACTTTCGGATCCTGCGTGTCAAAGTGACACACGATAAGAAACAACCGGTTCAGATGGAGAGCCAGGTCTATGAGACCCCAGATGACACCATCCATGGGAGTGGGACTCAGGTAAACACAAACACACGTCTAGCATTACTAAAGGTGTACGTTGTATTAAACCGTCTGTTGTATTCTTCTCATTTCCTGAACTGACCTTGTTTATACTCAGCCATTCTTCTGGGAAACTGGGAATATTCAATATTGTGCGCCCGCCACACAGAGCCCAGTTATATTAAGGCCGGCTCAAAGTTCAGTTTGTTCAGTTTGTGTAAAATGATCTCAGTGACGCCTCGGAGTAATGAGAGCGATGTCAGAACCGCCGCTAACCTACACAGGACTCGCAGAGAACAGCTGGCAGTTGTATTGTAACATGATAACCACAACATGAAGGACCGTGTGCGGCCGTGTGATTGGACCGGAGCGCGACACACACAGACAGAGCAGCACAGATGCTGTTCAGTGAAACGCTGAGCGGGCAGCTGCTCAGAAACGTAATGTGATATATGAACAGGTTTGTTAACAAAGAAGTGGATCAGACAGTGAGCCATTCTGTGATATACAACACTGTTTATACACGGTGTGGAACTTTCTTTTCATTTAATGTAAGGATACAATTATTCCAGTCACAATGATAATAACTGGCAATCTGGAAACTTGCCAAGTCACTTCATATCAATAAGTGTTGAATTGATTAGAGTACATGCGGGTGTTTTTTCCAACAGCAGTAAAGCATCCGTCTGCAGAATATTACACTTCTTTACATATCTGTTGGAGCCTTTTCTAAATAAAGGTACAGGGAGAAGTATATGAACATTCAGGGATAAACATACATGAACTTAAAATAATAAAAATGTAAAATTATGATGTCCAAAATGTATGTAGAGCCCCGTGAAATGTATTTTTTTCTGTCTGCAGCTCTTTGACCATGTTGCAGAATGCCTTGGTGACTTCATGGAGAAACAAAAAATCAAGGATAAAAAGCTTCCTGTGGGATTTACATTCTCCTTCCCGTGTGCCCAGACCAAACTGGATGAGGTAAACATATTTCTGTTCAAAGAAGTTCAAAGGCCAACCAGAAAAATGTCTCCAATGCAAACTGCAAACCATCGCTACAACCTCAGAATATCAGGCTTCTTTTTCTGTCCCTTACTTAATCGTTTTAGATTAGCTTAATGAAGGCAATAGAATGTAACAGTTCAAAGTCAACTATATGTTCTGTATCTGTATTAAAGTATCATTATAGTTGTGTAAGTTTTCTGGACAAAAATACCTTAAAGTACATGTGAGAATGAAGTGTTCGGTCACAGTGTGACTGGAATAGCAACAGGCACACATTCGATCGTGTCTCAGCCTGTCTCATTTAAAGTTAGCCTCATGAAAGTACTCGTGTTTCAGGCTGTCTTATTAACCTGGACAAAGAAGTTTAGAGCCAGTGGTGTGGAAGGCATGGATGTTGTGAAGCTTCTAAACAAAGCCATCAAGAAACGAGGGGTAGGTTTTTCTCTTCTCAGGCTTTCATGTGTAAATGTGGTTAAAAAACATTGTTCTACTAACAGAAATCACATTTGGGAAGAGAAAGTCACGTTTGCTCCACGTGAGAAGGACAGACTCTTTATTTTGTTTTGAGTTAAACATGAGCGTGTTTTCCCAGGACTATCAAGCAGACATCATGGCAGTGGTGAATGACACAGTGGGCACTATGATGACTTGTGGATTTGACGATCAGCGTTGTGAAGTGGGAATCATTATAGGTAAAAATCTGTGGATAATTGCATTATGTAAATAAAACTGACCGAGCCTGCATGGACCTACGACACCATTCAAGTAATATAATATTACCACTAAATAAGACAATGTATTCAGCTTTAAATTCAAATAAGAGTCATCACAGCTGTGTGAACCTTTAGGAACAGGAACAAATGCCTGCTACATGGAGGAACTGCGCCACATTGACATGGTGGAAGGAGATGAAGGCCGGATGTGCATCAACACCGAATGGGGTGCCTTTGGGGATGATGGCTCCCTGGAGGACATCCGCACAGAGTTTGACCGTGAGATTGATAGAGGCTCCGTCAACCCAGGAAAGCAACTGTAAGACTTCTGCAGCGATTTAGACGGATGCTACTTTTAGCTGCCATACCTTGTATTCAAACTACTGTTTCTTTCTGATTAGGTTTGAAAAGATGGCCAGTGGCATGTACATGGGAGAGCTGGTACGACTCATCCTGGTCAAGATGGCCAAAGAGGGGCTGCTGTTTGAGGGACGAATAACCCCTGAGCTCCTGACAAAAGGAAAGATTGAGACGAAGCACGTCTCTGCAATTGAAAAGTGAGACATGAAAAATATTCACTATTCCTCAACAGGCGAGTCGAGACGTTTATAATATGCAATGCCTGTCATTTTAGGACTAAGGAAGGGCTGAAGAAATGTATGGAAATCCTGACAAGGCTTGGGGTGGAGCCTTCAGAAGAAGACTGTCTGGCTGTGCAGCACGTGTGCACCATCGTATCCTTCCGCTCAGCTAATCTCATTTCTGCAACTCTGGGAGCCATTCTGTGTCGCCTAAAAGACAATAGAGGAGTAGTGCGGCTTCGTACCACTGTTGGTATCGATGGCTCTCTCTACAAGATGCACCCTCAGTGAGTAGGTCATAAAAGGGGGGCCTGCCAAAGGGCAACATACTGAATATATGATGCAGTGTTTTTATGTTGGACTTTATGCATTCCAAAAAGACCTAAAAATGGGAAAACACTGCATCTTGAAGTTATCCCGTGATTGTATATTGTTTTACATATTTCCACAGTCTGAATATATAATTCTGATCAGAAACAGGTTTTTG
This sequence comes from Apistogramma diplotaenia, assembly GCA_015052665.1. NCBI lineage: Eukaryota > Metazoa > Chordata > Actinopteri > Cichliformes > Cichlidae > Apistogramma > Apistogramma diplotaenia. Next base: position 447 of record VOQJ01017694.1, on the reverse strand, counting down.
ACACACTTGGAGATCTTTCCTCACGAGGAAATCTTCTGCTCTCTAAACAGATATGCTCGTCGTCTGCACAAAACAGTGCGTCGCCTGGTGCCAGACTCGGATGTCCGCTTCCTGCTGTCTGAAAGTGGGAGTGGGAAAGGAGCGGCCATGGTGACAGCAGTGGCGTACCGTTTAACGGAGCAGGCTCGCCAAATTCAGCAGACGCTGGCAGAATTCCGGCTGAGCAAAAATCAGCTGTTAGAAGTGAAGAAAAGGATGAAGGTGGAGATTGAAAGAGGCCTAAAGAAGGACACCCACAAGGATGCTACCGTCAAAATGTTGCCTACCTTTGTTCGAAGGACACCAGATGGGACAGAAAACGGTGATTTCCTTGCTCTGGACCTCGGAGGAACAAACTTCCGTGTGCTTCTGGTGAAGATTCGCAGTGGGAAGAAGCGATCAGTGGAG
>VOQJ01017690.1:7910-25873 GCA_015052665.1 Apistogramma diplotaenia | reverse complement strand
CTTTTCAAGCACCTAAGACTTAACCACTAGGGGAGGCTGTGGCGCTGTAGGTGGGCGCTTGCCTTGCAACCGGAAGGTTGCTGGTTCGAGTCCCCACCTGAGCACATGCTGTCGTGTGTCCCTGGGCAAGACACTTAACCCCACATTGCCTGGTGTGAATGTGGTTGCGTGAATGGTGACGGTGGTGGTCAGAGGGGCCGTAGGCGCAAACTGGCAGCCACGCCTCTGTCAGACTGCCCCAGGGCAGCTGTGGCTACATTAGTAGCTCACCACCACCAAGTATGATTGTGGAGTGAAAGAATGATGCACGAAATTGTAAGCGCTTTGAGTTCTCAGAAATAAAGCGCTATATAAGACTAATGCATTACCTGGATGACTGAGAACCTATACAGACATCAGGAAATCAAAACTAAAAAAATTTCAAGTAAAGTTTTTTAAGAAGAACAAAGTGTTTTAATCAAAAATACAAACGTACTCTCTTCAAATGCTTTCTTTCATTTGACAAAACTGTACTGAATTTTATACTCATACATTTGATATTGGTATATTTCTTAAATGCTCAGTTACACCAAAATAGTTGCTGGCTTCTGTCATGATTTTGGAATGTGTATTGTAATGTTAACTTGGATACTGAAGTCAATTAATGATCAGACACAAACAATAAAATTCTCCAGAACCTCAGAGGGGGAGGCACGTGGGGGGATAATAATCATTTTATTTATTTATTATTTTTACGCTTTTACTTTGATACTTAACCGGATGTTATTGTTGACGTCATCGTGTGCGTACATCCATCTCCTTGGGATCCACGTGAGGTCTGAGAAGAGTGGGGCTAGAGTGAAGTTATGTCCAAAGCTAGTATGTATTTATCAGGTGTTTTTGCTACATGTATTGAGTCATGGAACAAGTTAAATAACATTTAAACGTCTCCGTTTGACAGAACAGAAACGAGCCAAACGACTCGGCTTCGCTGGGAAGTTTAAGGTGAGTGCTAGTCGGCTAATGTTACCTGTGGCTAACTTTTAGTGCTGGAGGTGAGCCGGCAGATTTTTAAAAAATTACTTCTTTTTTTTTATAGCGTTCTTAAAAATAGACAGATCTTGTATAAAATGTAATTCTGAAGGAAGAGAATTGAATGCCTGAATACCAGTGTAAAGGAAACGAGATTTACTGAAAGACTTGACCCTGGGTCTCTGTAAGGATGGTGCTCTTAATGTTGTAAAAGTGGACAAACCTTTTTAAATGGAAAGGGGTTGTCGTAAAACCATTTAAAAATTCAAAAGCAAGATTGAGCTTCAGATGGGCAACGCGGATAGTCAGTGGTAACATACTGGCCTGTTTAAATTGCTCAGCACCAGTAGAATATGACTTAGAGCAAGTGCATTCAAGATATACCGAATTCATTTATTCCGGGACACTTGTAGTTTATTTTGAAACCCTAACCCTGACCCGGAATACCTTGAAATACTGGCGTAGTCATAAGGACTCTGAATAAGGACCGATACATTTTCTTTGGTTTTCGGATTTTGGATTTTTTTAAAAACTGTTTCATCCACAATGTTTTCTCCATTCAGATACTGATCTAAGATTAAACCCAAGTACTTGACGAGCTGCATGCAAGTTTTCCACTGATACATTACACCTCAGTGGAATTTATTTATTTATAAAGTCACTGTTTATGCCTCTGTAAACAACCCAGTAAAATGAATGTTTTGCTTTCAAATTCCATGATGATTAGCTAAAATAAATGACATATTACTGTGTATGTCCTGCAGACTAACGATGGACAAAAGGGGGAAGCTTCAGGGCGGACAAGGAATACACAACAGTCCACTGCTCAAAATGTCAAGGACAGCAGAAAACCGGAAGAAATCAGAAAACAAAGGGTATGCCCTTTGAAAGTCTCGGCTGTGCTAGATATGACGGCGCAGAGCTGATTGAAGTGAATCTGTCTCATGTCTCGTCTTTCTTCTTTAGCTGCAGGACCTCCAGGAGAAACAGAAATTGTCTAGAGAACGAGAGCTGATGAAGAGGAGAAATTTGCAAACCTTCCAGAATGACATCCTTCAGCGACAAAGAGAGTTTGAGCAGAGGGTAAACATGAGACCGTTTAGGACTCTAGCCACAGTTTGGTGGAGTAGTCATTTATTATTTTCTTCATCCGCACAGGAGACAGAGATGCAGAGTTTGGAGAAGCATGTCAACTTTGAAAATGAGAATTCAAGAAAGGCATATTACAGAGAATTTAAAAAGGTATTTAGTTGCACTGCACCACACTGACCTTCATATGTAACAAAAGAATAATTATTTGTCTTGTTTTAACTGAAAGGTAATTCTGACATCTACATAATGGCATAAATCAGGTTTCTTTCTCACTCTGTACCATCCTGTATCTTAAAAACACAGTGGACGAGAGACGAGTTGACTTGAATGTGATTTGACTTGTTTTTTCAGGTTGTGGAAGCTTCTGATGTAATTCTGGAGGTGCTGGATGCGCGTGACCCTCTCGGCTGCAGATGTCCTCAGGTGGAGCAGGCAGTCATTCAGAGTGGAACAAACAAGAAGATAGTTTTAGTCCTCAATAAAATTGGTAAGAAAGCTACTAACAAAGTATACATCGTATTTGTTTAGTGAAATATTAAATGGATTTACTTTGATTACAGATTTGGTGTCAAAAGAAATAGTGGAAAAGTGGATTAAGTATCTTAGAAATGAGTTTCCCACCGTGGCTTTCAAAGCATCTACTCAACAGCAGACTAAGAACTTGGTAAGTAGTGAAGCAGTTATTCTAAAGTTATTGAGAACTAAAGATTAAATCTGGGGTGTACTGTCTATTCTGTGTTTAAACGTGAGTTCTGCATGAACTCTGCACATTATGTTTTTTGCAATGGGTAGAAACGCAGTAACGTTCCTGTGACACAAGCCACCACAGAGCTTCTCAGTACCAGTGCTTGTATTGGAGCAGATTGCTTGATGAAACTACTGGGCAACTATTGCCGCAACCTTGATATAAAGACGGCCATCACTGTAGGTGTTGTAGGTAAGCACCGTATCCAGTAAATCCTGGAATCCCAGTAAGTCTGACAGAGGAGCAGCTGCTATGCAATCACTGTATGTGCTTTATTGTTGGTGTATTTGTTTTTTTTTAAGTAAGGTGGATTAAATTTGAGATTTTGTTCTGGTGGTTTGCAGGTTTTCCTAATGTGGGAAAGAGTAGTTTGATCAACAGTTTGAAACGAGCACGAGCATGTAATGTAGGAGCCACTCCTGGTGTCACCAAGTAAGTACACATCAACATGTTCATCCTGTACTGCTACACTTGAACTAGCTTAACAGTTAACGGTTAAGCAAAGCAGGCAACAAGTCTGGAGAACTTCAGTAAATGCTCACTGAGCTACTGTAATTCAGTCTTTCCACATACACACTCAGGCACACAACCCAGATACAGTAAAATCATATCTGGCAGCATTCTCAACGTCTTATGTTCATCCAGGACAACAGCACCATTGTGATCCGCATATTAACCCTCCCATGGTCTTGCTGATTGGTTTTCTGGATTTCAGGTGTCTTCAAGAGGTACATCTGGACAAACACATTAAGCTTCTGGATTGTCCCGGCATTGTCATGGCAACATCAACAACAGATGCAGGAGTGATTCTTCGCAACTGTGTTAAAATCGAACAGCTCGTTGATCCCCTTCCACCTGTGGAAGCCATCCTCAGACGGTGTAACAAGGCACAAGTAGGTCATGCTACCTGTTAAGCCATTTTTACTGAATGATAAAGTAGCTCCAACAATGGCTGGACTTTTGTTCTTTTGGAAATCCAGATCATGGAGCACTATGGTGTCCCAGACTTTCATACAGCTCTGGAGTTCCTGGCATTGCTCGCCCGACGGCAAGGCAAATTGAGGAAGGGTGGGCTGCCGGACACTGACAAAGCAGCCAAAAGTGTACTAATGGACTGGACGGGGTTGGTAAAATTTTTCAAAGTTGTTGAAGTCACAGTGAACCAGTGAAAGCACAGGGTGAATTTTACCATGTTATGTTATTTAGGGGAAGGATTAGCTACTTCACACACCCTCCAGAGACACACACTCTTCCTACGCATGTCAGTGCTGAGATTGTTACAGAAATGGGTAAAGCCTTTGACTGGGATGAGCTGGAAAAGGGAACTCAGGAGGTTCTTGCAGGTAAACATGTTATGCTTAATAGTAACACAGTCAGGCATATGAAATGGAACACCATAATAATATAAAACCATATTAAACCATTTGATTAGCTTAAGACTAAATGGTTTGCGCATTTGAAACTCTTCAGAGTGGCAGAATTTCATTTGCTTTTCACTGTGTCCAGAGTCATCTTGTCCTGACATTCAAATGGGATTCTGTATGGAAAACACTGGGATGACACAAGGAGGCCAAGGTGAGCCACACTGTGAGCTGGACATGGAAGGAGGGTCAGTGGAAGCATCGACCTCTAAAGAGGAAACTGAATCTATGGAGGATGATCAGGATCCAGAGGTGAGAAACAGTGGTAACTAAATTACAGTGGGGAAATAATTATTTGATACCCTGCTGAATTTGTAAGTTTGCTCACTTACAAAGAAATGAACAGTCTTATTTTTTTATGGTAGTTCCACTTTAATGGAGAGTGAGAATATCAACCAAAAACCCAGAATACAGACATTACACAAAGGTTATAAATTGATTTGTGTCATTGAGTGAAATTAGTATTTTATCCTGTACAACCTGGCTAGAATGTGGCATACAGCAGAGTGGCTGTGTGCCCATGTGGCATGTAGATTACAATCAATCAATTACAGATATTCCTGATCTCACCTGTTATGTGTATAAAGCACACCTGTCCATCAATTTCTTCCATTCCAACCTCTCCACCACCATGGGCAAGTATAAGAGGGCTACAAGAGCAAAAGGCTTGGTGAGAAGGTGAGAACTACTAGTGTGATTATTCAGAAATGGAAGAAATATAAAATGACCATCTGTGGCCCACAGTCTGGGGCTCCGTGCAAGAGCTCATGGGGTGTAGGATGATCACTAGAAAGATGGTGAATCAGCCCAAAACTATGTGGAAGGGGCTTGTTAATGATCTGAAGGGAGTTGTGATCACAGTCACCACTACACACTGCACTGTATTGGATTGAACTTTTGCAGCACCCTCAAGATCACCCTGTTCAAGAAGGCACATGCACGTGCACAGGCCTGGCTTAACTGGATTTGCCATGTTTGGGGGAAGAGAAATGCTGAGTGTGATCCAAAGAACACCATTCCCACAGTCAAACATTGAGTTGGAAACATTATGCTTTGGGGCTGTTTTTAAGGGTACAGGACGACTTTAATACATTGAGGGGCCAATGGATGGGGCCATGTACCGTAAAATCCTGGACAAGAACCTCCTTCCCTCAGCCAGAATACTGTCGTGACAATGACCCAAAACGTGCTGCCAAGGCAACAAAGGAGTGGCTAAAGAAGCACATCATGATCATTGAGTGGTGTAAGCCAGTCTCCAGACTTCTTTGAGTTGCCAAGCAGAAAACCAGAGTTGCCAATCAGCAGCCAAGAAACCTAAAGGATTTAAAAAGTCTGCAAAGAGGAGTGGACCAAAATCCCTCCTCAGATGTGCGCAGACCTGGTGATCACTACTAAGATATGTTTTGCTTGGGAAGCAAATACTTATTTCATTCAATCACACAAATCCATTTATAACTTTTACAGGGTTTTTTCTGGATTTTTGGTTAATATTCTGTCTGTCCATTAAAATGAAACTGCCATAAAAATAAGAACTGGTCATTTCTTTGGAAGTGAGCAAACTTCCAAAGGGGGATCAAATAATTGTTTCCTCCACACTCCTGAGTACCGTTACTCAGCTCACTCTTTATATTCTGTCCTGCTCAAAACAGTTTGGACCAATGACAGTGGAAATAAAAGCCCAGAAAAAGACAGACTTCCCTGCTAAAGATGCTGTATCCAAGGCTCCGGATTTGAAGGATATCTTGAGGGTGGACCCTCTATTGCAGGGTCAGGCACTCCTGGCTGCTGGCAAGAAGAGGAAGAAGCTCCAGAAAAGAGCTGGTTTGTACAATTATTGGTCTCAGAGTAATACAGATATTCAGGGTATAATAACCAATTCATTGCAGCCTAATATTAAAATAATATGAAATAGAAAACACTAAAAACTTCTAGCTGAATACTAGATGCAGACTAGATCCTAGTCTTCACTAGGCCCTGACTTGGCGATGTACTTCATGTCAGGGCACAGGCACACTCACAGCACAGCTGTGAATTCATCATTGTCATTTTCCTGCTATTATGAAGACTCAAAATCGAGTAGCACAGTGGTGTGATGGTTGGCACTGTAACTTCACAGTAAAAACGTACTGAGGTCAAGTCCACCACCATCCATTTTCTTCTTTGCATGTCTGTGGACTGTGGGAGGAACCCAGAGAGAGCCCACACAGGCATAGGGAGAACATGCAAACTCCACACAGAGGCCCCAGAGGCTAGGATCTTCTTGCTGTGAGGTGATTGTGCTAACCATCACATAACTGTGCCACAAGTGAAATTGGCCAAAATAAAGCTTATCTATCAGAGAGGAAGAACATCAGCACTTGTAAAATCAACACTTTCTTGTATTCTTTAACCCACAATTACGAGCTTGGAAAAAAAAATTCTTGATCCTGTGATCATTCAACACTCTTGTCTTCCAAGAACATAAATTTCACCAGTAAAGCATTCACAGCACTCAGCCATTGGAAGAGTACTCTCAAAGAAGCGGGCTTACCATTATTCAAGTGTCTTGAACAGAGAAAAGAACAGGGATTCACCACAGGGGAATAGCTACAAGAATAAAATAGCCTGATTTTAAAGATAACTCAAGTGTATGGGTATACACACTGCTCAGATTCAGATAAATGCAGTAAAATTTATTGGCCTTTGCCTCACAATACAGCTGAACAGTAATGCAAAACATTAAATGAAACCAACTCACTGGATTCTGTTGGGCTCACATGATTACACCAGTTTATCTTGGTGAAACTTGTGTCTGTGCTCTGACTCTGGTAGCCTTGTTTAAAAGACCATTGTAATTTTTAAAAAGTGGAAATATGTCCTGAGTAAGGCAGAAATGAGAGAAAAAAAAACATCAAGCCAACAGGGTCTTTTCATAATAATATCAGTATACAGAGATAATTATAAGATACGCCTGCTGCTGCCGCGGCCCCAACCTGCTCCTGGGTTGTCGTCCAAAAGATTGCTCATAAATAATGTGCGACATTGTTTCTAATGTTACAAGTATAGAAATGACCCTGCTTTTGCCTAACACCTTCTCCTGGCTGTTTTCTCTGCAGACAAACTTGCCACCAAACTCTCGGACACACTGACATCTGCAATGGACTTCTCATTTTCAGATGACTGAGGAAAATATGACAAAATAAAAGTTTCGTGACTACATTTTTGTGGTTTCTTTATTATTATTTTTTTGGACATGGGTATTATTCTTGTTGGTTTAAACAGGTGTCACGGTCAGCTTTATCTATTTATCAAAAATTATGCTGTCTCTCTTGGTAGATGAAAGTCCTGTTTATTATCACCACTGCGAATTGCAATAATTGTTAATCATTATTGTTAGTAGTACTGGTATAAAGGTTATATTAATAATTATTTTTGAGTAGTTAAGCACCACGGGATCATTAACAGATTAACCTCGATAAAATGTGGCAATTTGATGAATTTCCGCAGCAGTTTTTTTTGTTTGAATACTACATCATTGGCATGCTTTATTCATACCACCGGTTTGAAAATACAACAACTTTAAAGTCAACAGGTTCCGGGTAAATTGCGTAAGGTGACGTAAGCCCGTCGGTCTGAGGTAAACAACGCTAGAGGCTAGTGACTGTCGGGGTTGTTTTCAAGGCGCTGAAGAAATGGCAAAGAAAACGAAGGATTCCGTGGATGTGTGGTTGTGACTCCTTTGAACTCATCAGTTTTCATGGTAACTCTTAATTTTCAAATGTTATGTTGCTATCTAGCATTAGCTTCTGGCAAAATAATGGGTGCTAGCTAGCTTCTTTCAACTTCCTATTTTTACTGAGCCGTAGCGAGGTCGTATGGTACTGAAATAGCACTGCCTTTAACGAAAATAGCAATCTTATAACAAGTGGACTATTATTGAATAGCTGCCACACCACAAGAAAGACTATGTACTATGTATATTGTAGTTTTTCTTGCGTGTGAACACATTGCGTTGATCTGGGCCCGTTAGCAGCAGTGAGCTGTCAAACGCACGCCGCCAATTCCTGACGCTGGATCCCAGCTAGCCAAAAATAGAGATTACGAAAACTGCTAAAAGGAAGTCCCCCCGATCTGCCTGTCTAAGTGGGACATACGATAACCCAACTAACTTTTTAAAAATAAAATGGGCTTTTGAGGGTGTATCGTCAGCATGGGTTTCTGTTGGCGGACATTTCAGTGGAGTTTTAAATAACCGAAACAAAAAGTGCCACTGTAAGTCTGACATGACCTCTGTCGATATCCACAGAGCTTATTTCAGCGTATCTTTAAACTATGACACAGGACTTATAATGAACTCTGTTTAGAGGACGCATTTCGTAAGTCAGTTTGTCAAACTTAGTGCACCCGCACCGCAATCACGCTGACGGTGCTGCGGCGGCTTCTGCACAGAGCTTACTTTGACCAAATTGTCGATGCTAACTCTACAAGCGATAGTGCAATCTTAAATTAATCACTAAAGTCACAGAAAACAGGCTAAAGGTGGTTGCAGGTATGTTTTTTTTCTATGTGGCGTCGTCAATAAGTAATGACTCAAAAGCCTCGTTCGATGTGACAGATCCATGCTTTAAAGTGATACTTCCTTCCGCTGGCCGAAGTTTCCCTTTCCCGAGAGATCACTTCTCTCCTGTGAGACTAAGTTTCAAAATTGTCTGCAAAGGTGTGTGAGAGTGGTGTAGCAGAATCTCCATCCGTGTGTGCTTAATCAGCTTTTAAACCCCCCGCCCACACCCCCCATCTCAGCCTGTTTTCACATGTGAAACAAAGGTCTATTTATTGACACATGTAAATCTGTATACACATGGTGTGTCGCAAGTGCATATCTAGTCTAAAACCAGTAAGTTGAAACAGATTTTAACTTCTTTCCAACACTTGGGGCAAGCTGCTTTGACTTTTCAGCCATTGATATCTATGTATGCACTTACAGATTTGTGTGCATATTTATACTTGGAAATCTAATTATGTGCACAGATTTGAAATGCACATTTGCACACTTTCACAAATATCACAAATCTATTTGTGTGCAAATTCTTATACAGGTCTCTTCACATTTGCAAATAATTATTTTGCAATAGTAACATAGGAACTGGTGTTCATGGTTGCAGCTAGTAATAGAAATGAAAAAAGATCTATTTGAGTCCCCTGTATCTCTAACGATAGCAGACATAACGGAATGTTTTAAAAGTTTATGACACAGTTCACAATTTCCTCAAAAAGAAAATAAGGAATTGAAAATGAAAATAAATGCTGAGGCTTGAATCAGCTTTGAGGGCAACAAATCAGAGAAACTAGATTTGAAAATTTTTCTACTGTATCTAAGTAATATTCGCAGTATAACTTTAGGATCTCAAAACATTTCAAATGAACGTTTTGCTACTAAAATGATACATTACAGCTTTATAAACAGTATTATCATAAGAATACTCTAAGTTTCAGAGGGGGATAGAGGATTTAATGTGTGACAGTATCAGTTAAATCTTATTGTGAGACCATCTGAAAGTAATTTATCAAATTTCTAGCAGTTCAGCAAAGGTACACAGTGATAATGGGTGGATTAATGTTGGTTTTGATTTAATTAACTTGGGTGGAGAGGACGTTGTAAGCTTATTCATGGTGTTGAGCACCTTCAAGGTACACAAGATGATGTTGATTTTTTGTTGTTGTTATTGTTGTGTTAGGTTATACAATTATGTGTTGCATTTTACAGGTCATACCAAGCTTCCACTTGCAATGGAAATTAAGCATTTCCATTGCAAATCTGTTTTAGATGTGGCATTAACATCTGGATGTTCATCAACATCTCCATCTCTGGGTGATTCTGATTTGTGGATTGAGTTGTGTAATAACTACATAATAACATTATATGCTGTGTTTGTCTCACAGCTCCATCACTAGATCTGTTGATCCAGCTCAGCCATGTCGTCACGTGTGTTGCTGCGGCAGCAGCTGATGCGAGAACAAGCCCAGGAGCAGGAGAGGCGTGAGGCTCTTGCTCAGCAGCAACAGGCTGCTGCCTCTCAGCTTCGGGCCTCTGACTCAACTCCAGCTATCTCTGTCACTCTGCCACCTAATGCTGCCCGTCCCCCACCAGCACAGGTGCCTGTGGAAGTGCTGAAAGTAAGAACGGCCAGTTTGTGTTATTTATTTAGTGCCGTTGGTGTTTGTCAGTCCACAATCCCCTAACGGCTATTTAAATGATCAGGTGCAGACCCACTTGGAGAATCCCACCAAGTACCACATCCAGCAGGCACAGAGGCAGCAGGTGAAGCAGTACCTCTCCACCACGCTGGGAAACAGGGCTATTCCTCAGACCGCGTCTGTGTCCCCTGTCCCCCAATCCAGTTCAGCCCCTGAAGTGGCCCCTACTGCCAGCAGCGCCCCTAATAGTCCTATGGCGCTGCTTAACATCGGATCCAACAAGGAAGAAGTAAGGGGAATTCCAACATTGATAATGGTGGTTAAATTTCCTGTGTGTGAGTTTCATTTGATGATTCAGCAGATTACACAACCTTTTCAATATTTGCCTTTCTGTAACTTTCCAGTCCAGTTTCCATTTTTAGGGAAGTTAAAAGTCTGTTGGCTCTTTTTGTTTAATTGCCTTGCCTTTGCTCTGTAACGCTGTGCCCGAAGGTCCCACAGTGATGCCTTTTGTTGTCATACTCCTGTTGGCCTGTTGTCACAATAAGATGTTAAATACTGCACTTACAGAATAACTGTGCCAGCACTTCTCATGCATGCATCACTCCCTTCCAGATTAAGGCTCCTTAAAGCTCTTAGATTGAGCTTCGATATTTAGCGTTGCCACCCAGTTTGTTTTTATGCATTTACATACATATTTGCTACTGTCACACTACTTACTTTCTATCACTTCTTTTCATTGTCTGTTTTTCAAGATTGACGATGTGATTGATGACATCATTAGCCTTGAATCCAGTTTTAATGACGACATCATTACATTGATTGACTCAGGTCTTCAGCTGCCAAGCACGGTATGAAGAACTGTGCATTTATTGTACCGCCTGTACGTCCTTTTAAAAGGTTCCTCTGGAGCTCTTCATCAGTAGTACGGTAACAGAATAATGCAGAAAGCTCTGTGCTAGTACTATCTGTGAATGGGTGGTCTCTTTTCATGTGTGGAATTCTGAAAGTTGTAGTAAATATACACTTCTGGCACTCAGTTACTATTTGTCACACAAGTGTCTCATGGGCGGGGTGAAGCTAATAGTGGATACAAGACAAAGAGAAGTGAAACAAAGTCATAAAAAGTACACAGCCAGGTTAAGAAGGAATCCGTAGGGGAGAAACGTTTTGCCCAAATTTTGCTGCAAAACAAAAAATGAGGATTATGGTGATGATTTTGGAGGGCGAGAAAAAGAAGCACATTGAGGTAAATGTTCCTGATTTCTGAAGTGTCACCAGGTGCTTTTCATAATTGATGTGTAATAGAAGATGAACGGTTAGATTTTTTTATTTTTTGCCTTTATGTATAGCATTCATATACCTTTTTAATGCAAAACCATGTTACCGTTGCAACATGTAGTAGCGTCTGTCTGAACTGCTTTGACTCTGTTTTGAACTCGAGGAACCGATTGCTGTAAATTAAAGAAGCAGCATTTGCTTCGTAAGTAGTCAGGGACTATTTAAGGCAGATATTGCAACATGTTGTTTGTTGTGCAGCTCCCAGGAAACCTCTTGGATGTGTACCATAGCCCGGGAATGGCAGCACCTACTCTTACTGTCAGCAACTCCTGCCCTGCTGATCTTCCAAAAATTAAAAGGGAAATTACTGGTACAATAACTTTCTTTTTAAACAAAAACAAAACATTTTTTAATAAACAGAATAGCTTCGTTTAGCTTTTCATAACATGAACGCTGACATTTTGTCTTACAGACACAGATGCTAAAGCAATAATGAAAGAGAGGCAGAAGAAAGACAACCATAACCTCAGTAAGTCAACCTTTGCTCGAGATCATTTTTGGTATTTTTACTACTTGTTCAAATCTGTAAACAGTGATAATATACAGCACAAAGCAGATTCAGAATCACACCATCCTGTCTACTTGTTCGTGCACTTCTGCTTAATACCAGCTGATTGTTAGAGGTAGATTCATGTGCCTTTGCTTCCTCTCTGCCTCGGCTTTGTTGCTTACAGTTGAGAGGAGGCGACGGTTCAACATCAATGACCGCATAAAGGAGTTGGGCACTCTGATACCCAAGTCATCAGACCCGTAAGTCTTCTTGGTGCCTTTTGGTTCTTCTTCTCATACGGTGTTACAGTGTTTTGAGTTTTAATGTTACGGTCTTCTGCATCTGGTTCATAAATGCGATGTTGTCTTCTGTTTCTGTCGTGTTTTCGGCAGAGAGATGCGCTGGAATAAAGGCACCATTCTCAAGGCTTCTGTAGACTACATCAGGAAACTGCAGAAGGAGCAGCAGAGAGCCAAGGATGTTGAGATGAGACAGAAAAAGTTGGAGCAAGCAAACCACTCTTTAATGTTACGCATCCAGGTCAGTATTCAGTTCAGTTTTGTTTATAGAGCACCATGTCACAGCAATAGTCATTGTAAAGTGCTTTTGGTTGTAAGGTAAAGATCCCGACCCCAACGAGTGAATGATGCTGTATGAGCGAGCACTTGGTGGCAGTGGGAAGGAAGAACTCCATTTTAACAGGACCAGACGCAGCAAAAGTTAATGACACACAATAGTGGCATGTTCACTTCTCACTGCATCAGGTTTTAAGCCTGATCTTAAGTGCAGAGGGTGTCTGTCTGTCTGTGAGTTCCACAGGAGAGGGACCTGAAATCCTCCCTTTGTTCTTGTGCAAACGCTAAGAAGCCCTGCATTCTGAGAGTGAAGGCTTTGTTGGTATTATGTGATTTTTAAGACATGATGCGGCTTTTCAGTTGTTGTTTTTAATAGCCATTTTTTAAATCTGGTATCAGATAAATCTCTCTCTTTTCCATCGTTCTGCATCAGTTGAAGGCTTTCTGGGGAGCTTTTAGTACCTCTTGATAATAAGGAATTGCAGTAGTCCAGCTTGAGCCAGCGTGTCAGCATTTTTGGGGAAGTATTTCAGCAGAGAGAGGATGTTTCCAGTTTAGGCGATACTCCGTAAATGAATGAAGGCGGTCCTGGGGATTTGTTTAATTTGCATGTTAAAGGACGTATCATCAGTCAAGAAAAAAAATCCATCCTGGGTGATCGATGCTTGAAAGTCAAAGAAAACACCAAGCTGTCGGAGACCGCACCGCACATGTTGTTTCCAAGGAGACAGAAAGTAACCAGGGCGTGCGCTGTATGTGTGTTGTGATACATGTAGTGAGTGCTACGCCCTTGGCCCTGCTCTGTTGTCTTTTCTCCCTCATTTTTTTTTTAAACCAACAAGCTCTTTTTCTTGCTGAGGAAGCGTCTGCGTACCTGCCCTCACTACTGTGGTTTGGCAGTTTGTGACGTGTCTGCACTCAACCCACTGGTTTACTGAGGCATAAAGTTTGCAACAAATGGCTCCACAAAGTTTCATGTTTGCTTTATTTAGCTCTTGACTTCTTTTTTTTTTTTTTAATTCCTCACAGAAAAATTCACCAAATTTCTGATTTGCTTTGTCCAGCTTTATTCCATCTTGTTTAGATGACAGTGTTAAACTGGACTTTATGGGGTTGTGTTTAATGTATGGAATGAATTTTTGCATGCAGCGACGTAAACCTAGGTATACAATGTGCAATAATGGCATCAGTCATTTTGGGACATCTGATTACAAACGTGCTGTTGTTATTTTCAGGAACTGGAAATGCAGGCACGGCTTCACGGCCTCTCCAGCTCCGGCGGCATCCCTGCTCTGAGCAGCGATCCCTCACTGCTCCAGCAGCAGCAGCAGCAGCAGTCCACAGCTCCACAGAGCAGCCAGTCTGTGCCTCTCAACACAGGAGGAGCCTCCAACCAGAGCCTCCTCGGTCCAGCGGCTATTGGACAGCCTCTGCCAGCCTCCTTCCTGTCCCCACCCTCCTCAGACTCTCCCGCTGGACTCACCATAAGTAGCCCACTGGACCTGGGCAGCCTGAGCTTTGCTGAGCTGGACGACGCACCGGCCTCAGCCCTCTACTCTGACGTGGGTTTGGGAGACATTCTCATGGATGACGGGTGCGCTCTGTCTCCAGACAGGATGGGCGAGCCGCTGTTTTCTCCTTTGTCACCAGGTGCCTCTAAAACCAGCAGTCGCAGGAGCAGCCTTGACATGGACGAGGACTTGTGATGATCAGAGAGCGTCTGTAGGGACGAGAACGCCGGGGAGTCCAGTTTATCCTTAAATAACTATAGCCTATTTATAGAACTGCACAGTTGAACTTAAAAAGTCAAATTAGCTATAATTATCAACAAAACTAACACCAGAAGACCGCAAGTTCTTAGTTTTTTCTATACAAATTAATTATTGTTCCTGTTTGGAGCCAGTATGATGATTATGTCTGAGTTTATAAATGCAATCTTATTAAAATGCAATATTGTATAATAGGGGCATGGACCTAGCATTAAGAAAAAATACATTCTTAAGTAATTGTTAAGATTTCTTCAGAGATTTAAGAGGGATATAAGGTTTGCTTGAATTTATTATATGCATTTATTATGTGTAGGAAAGAAAGCTGTGAGGTTTCTTTTTCATGACATTTTTCGGCACAACAGGCTTGTCAAGAAATGCCAATAATATAGTATATATATTGTGTGTGTGTGTGTGTGTGTGTGTGTGTTTTCTTTTTTTCTTCAAACCGACTGGAATCAGGGTTTGTCAGTAGCAGTTGCATGCTCATCCGTGTTGGGTTGGATCACCAGCAGCTACAGAAGGGATCTCTGTATTGGCACATTGTACATAAGAGTCTTTTATTTTGAGCAAGTTCTTTGCACCTTATTTTATGGCAGTCTATGCATTTTATGAAAGCTTGTGTCTGTTTTTATTACTACTACATACAGTGGACAGCTGATGCCCAGGACGCATGTATTTGTAATAAACCTTAAAGGCGGTGAAAAATCACTTGCTGCTGCAGCTAGTTAGCCAAAGCAGGATTTCTTCCAGAGTAGCTACAAATTACAAATCAGCGTTATATATATATATATATATATATATTTTTTTTTTTTTTTAATATGTTCACTCAGTCAGTGGAAATGCAGAACAATTTTCTCCTTTTACAAGAGTACTGTAGTTCATTACATTTGTTTTTACACCTGATAGTTCGATAAGTAGTTTCTGCTAATATCTGTGCTGCCAGTTTGTCTCCATTAATCTTGGTGATCACTGAGTTTGTTTTTTTTTACCAGTTTGCATGTTCTAAAATAGTTTTTTTTTTCTTTTGGATGATGAAAGTGATATAATCTAATTATAGATCATTGCTGATTGCAGTCAGAGAGCTCGAACCTCTTTTTTTTTTTGTTTTTGAACCAACCACTAGTCTCACCTCTGGAAACCTCAATGCAATTATTATTATTCCATTAAATAGTCACAGATGTTAGGATTTTGTCATCACGTGCTTAACAAACCTTCTGTACAGTTAATGAATGTGTGAGTACGTACCTGTAAATGTTAAGGCTTTTTTTTCTAACACTGATGTACTGTTTTTGTTAGTTTTTTTTTTTAGTAAAAACAGCCAAATACATATTTAGATCATAGCTTTGAGTGGCATCGGGGGTACCTTTCAGCTTAAAGCTGCTCCACTCCATCACTCAGTGTCGCTCGTTGTGTTCAAAGAGGAAAACTTAATGTACAGTCGGCTTCATTAACCCAGTCTCACCCTGGCATATATTTGACTGCTAACACTGACTGTTAACCATAAACAAACGTGTCTTGTCCCTGCAAATTTGGCTTTTGGAAGATTTTAACAAATAAACGACTCTCATTGGGCTCGTGTGTGGATGTGCTCATTTTCTGCCAGCGGGTGTCAGTGGTAAAGCATCTGAGAGATTTCCATAGCGAGGTCCAGGCATTCTGTGGCGTGGAGGCACAAGTCGCACACCGGGCAGTCGCTCTGGAGGCAGCGGACGCCCAGACACCCGCAGAGGTTGCAGTGGTGCATCACGTCCAGGACGGGCTGGCAGTCGCAAAAGGACGAGCACAGCCACCAGACACACCCGTTAAACCCCCTCAGTGTGGACAGCATGCAGTCAAGAGGGTGGCAGAAGAGGCAAGCCATGAGGACTGCAGCACAAAGGTCTCACGTAGAAAAGAAAAGTGTAGTGAGACAAGTGATAACACAGGCATTTAGGAACAAAGAGATGAAGCAGGAACTCTGTAATTTAGTGTCCTTACCATCACCTCCTGGGTCGGTGTGAGCAGTCGAGGTTTTAAGGCTTTCTTGGCTCCTGCTTTTTGCTTTGGATGACTGGCTCACTTCATGCACTGTGCTGGCCTCCACGGGGGACAGCAGCAGGACACTGTGAGGTTTGGGCTGGTCCTTCTCCACAGATCCTGGAGCATAGATAGACGCTGCTCTGGCCGCTCCTCTCTTTGGCATATTTTGTGAGTCGTATTCGATGGACGTTTCTATGCCAGAGAGAAGAAATCCTCATGAAAGCTGTTTTTATAGGAGAAAACCATAAGCAGAGAATCCATGGGTCAGCGTACCTACTGTTTTATGTGGGAAGACATTCACAGAGATGTCCACTGAAGATAATTCAGTGTCCTCGGTGACTTCAGTCAAAGATTCTAAAAGAGCAGACACATTGAGGCATCAGGGGACTGATCAACAGCATTGTTACATTATTACCTGTTTCCTGTGAACACACCTGTTAGATCTGCGGTGGAATCAAGTGTAACGAGCAACTTCGAGGCGGTGGGGAGTGGATCGTGGACCTTTGGTTTGCCATCTATTTTTTCATTTGTACCTGCAGAACTGAGCTTGTCATCCATCGTGGGATTCACCTAAATATGTCATCAGCCTCTGGAAAACATGGACCTTTAAATTACTTATTTAATTAACAACAAATACACTATATAATAGTGATAATTATATTTACAGTAGTTCATTTCTCTGACTTTGTAATGCTGCTGTGAAACTCACTGTGTAGAAACCACAGAGCCAGAGTCAGATCCATAGCTGAGGTTTCATAGCTGTCAGTAATGAGTGGACATCTCGGGAAGTTAATCTATTATTTATCTCCATTTTAGATACATTTACAATGTGGATGAAAGGTAGTACACTCATATCCTGACAGCAATATGAGAAAGTGAGATCTTGAGTTTGCACTCATTAAAATTTCATATCTTGAAGTAATACTTACCTCATTTGACATTTTATATGAAATATTTTATCCATATTTTTGGTTTTGATGAGTAAATGAGAGAGAAAAACTACAAATGATGCATTTAGAGGGGATATTAAAATAAATAATTTAGCACTCTGTCAAATGAATTTGAAGATCAGTAGTTACAACCATAAATCATGAAAACATTTTTAATATTGTGCTGTGTAAATATGTTGACATCTAGAAAATCTGCAAAGTTTATCTCTCCTTATTTCTCTCTGCATCATTCGTTTTATAAGAAACGTGCTGTACTTACTTTTAATTGCTTGCTGTAGAGGACAACCCAGCATGCAGCCTCAATCACATCTCTCAGCGGCGGCGGTGTAACTGCTGGCATGGTTCTTTCACAAACTCTCTTTCTCTCTCTCCCTCT
>VOQJ01017686.1:7385-28190 GCA_015052665.1 Apistogramma diplotaenia | reverse complement strand
GAATAAATAAATGTGTGTTAATTTCTTTTTTTTTGTGGTTACCCTAAATTAGTTTTCCTACAATCTTTTCTTGTGGGGGGGGTTATAGTACATTCTAAATATTACTGTATAGCACACATTATATAGCATATAGTTACTGAAGTAAGCTATATTTTTAATAGAACATTTTCAGGCACACACACTTTTTGTTGGCTTACTCCACCTTTTATATAATAGGGTAGGGTAGGTTTCTGTCGCATTTTTTAAAATCTGATTAAATGTAATAGAGTAGCAAAAAAATCATGTAAACTAAGAGAAAACAAAATGCATATTGATTTAATATAAGAAAAATGGCACTAACTGCATGCATCACAAGTGACATAAGGTCCTATATCATTGTTTCAGTGTGCACATATATGATGCCCTCTCGAGAGGTTCTCGTCCTTCCTTTTCAGTCGCTGCCTCCACACAGCTTCAACAGCAGCTTCTTGTAATCCCCAGAGGTGTCACCCTGAGAAACACAGAGAAAATGCATCACGTAATAAGCGCACAGTGATGAAGCTTTGACAGTCAAAATGGCGTGAATAGTGGGACTTACTGAGATGTGAGTGTACAGTGATTTTCCATAGAGCCTCAAATACTCCTGTCTGATGTCCAACATGTCTATCTCGGAGCGGGACACCATGACACGGACGAGGGTTCTGTCCTTGGTCCCTAATCCCTGTCGGCACAGTGTAATACCTTGTTCATTTCTTCTTCTTTATCCATCCACAGAAATCAGAGCCGTAAACAAATTATTTGGGATAACTTAAAATAAATAGAATGACAGACAGACAGACGTACCTGCATGGCATTGTGGAGCCTTTCAGCAAAGTAGGCAGGAGTGTTCTTGATGCATTTCACTAAAAAAAATAAAGCAGAGTATGATGTAACTTTATACAGGACTCAATAAGATATCATCTAAAGTGGACTGAATGGAACCGAATTAGATATTTCTGTACATATTTAGTTTATGCTGTATCTGCCAATAAGGTTGTGCACCTGGCCCAATTTGTGAATTTACTGGTTTTGCTATATTTTAAAGAATGCAGCGACTATTTCCTCAAACTTGTTTTTGCAGTCAGAATATACAACATTTCAGTTTTTTTGACCAAAGATGAGTTAAAAAAAAGTTTTGAGTAAACCACTAACTACATGCTCACCAGGAACTCCATTAGGTTCACAATGCAAATATCTAAGCAGCCAGTCACATGACAGTAACTCAATAGACATAGTCATGTTGGATGTTCAAACCGAAAACCGAAAGGTCCTTTAAAGTGACTCAACACTTTCAGAGCTCGTGATTGTAAGCAGCTACTGAATGAGTGTGTCGTGTCCTCAGCTTCACTCACCCTGATACCTGGTTTTAAAAATGTGTGCAAAACAGTGTCTGCACGGTGTGAGAGAGTGCTGGTTTTAAGGCCCACTTGTTCTTAATGCAGCCGTTCACACCGGCCGCTCATTTCACAGGAAGAATTTGCGGCGTTTATTTTTTCCGATCAAATCCATATTCCGGAAGCGAGCAAACAGATCTGACCCATCAGAGCGCTGCATTTAGCAACTTGATTCATATCTCAAAACGTGCACTGATGTACTGAATATACAGTGATCTGGGGACAGACACTATTAAACTATTCGGCTCTGGAATGAATTAAAGTCATTTCTCGAGGTACCGCTGTGTTTGTGAAATGTGGATGCAGTCTGTCCCGCTTGTACAGTTGCTTAAATAAAGCCTTTGTATGTTTTTGGAAAGTTGCGTCACTTTGGCCTGGGTTTGGAAAAATGGGATCAAAAGAACATACCCACTGCCACCATGCCAGACTCAAGATTGCCAGACATTTCCCTGCAGATACTCTTCTCAATGTCTCTCCCACACATCTGCTGGTACTCCTGAAAGACTAATGAAGACAAGATATACAAGCATTGCAGTTACAAAGTAACAATGTGATTTTTGTGAAGTTTGAAAGCCTTTGTATAACTGCATTGAAATAACACACCTGCTCTGAGGTGAGGCTTGCTGCGAGCACACAGGATGGCATTAAACTGAGACTCATCAGTTCCCACTTTATTTTCTCCAGCAGCATAGAGTTTCTAAGGAAACAGGGGGATCATTGAGGCTTCCATTTACTTTCCGAGAACGTTTAAAAACACTAAGCCATCTTTGAACCAGTACCTGAGCATCCTGCTTGGCCAAAGAGATGTCAACAGTCTCCCTTTCATCACGATTTCCCTAGAGAGAATGAAAAGAAGTGATATTGTCACTAAAAAGAAACATTATGTGGCACACCTGACTATGTGAAAGCTCACTGTAAGTCCAGAGTGAAATGCACTGACACTACCTGAGCGAGAGACACCAGAAGTCTGCGAAAGTGTCCAGAGGTGTCGCTGTGGATGGCATCCTCCAGGCTCTTCCCATACTCTGAAAGGGAGGAGGTGCTTTTTAGGAAAATATAATCATTTGCATAATATTTACATTTTGCTCAGACTTTTTAAAATCCATCATCCAACTGCTGATGAAAGACAGCAGCTCTACTTAAAGCATAACATCCACACAACCTTTTGACCTGTTCCAGAGCACAAAGACACAGACGTAACACATTTATTTATGATTTGATCTACACTGTCAATATGCATTTCCACCAAGAATTTAAATAAAAAGTAGAAATGCCAACAAGAGAACTCACCAGCTTTGTAGATTCTGGACATTTCCTGAATTTCTTGATTGGAGCGTGATGCCAAAATCTCAATGAGGCACGCTTCATCGGTTCCCGCACCCTAAAACATGTACAGAAAAATGTGATCAACATTAAGTTGTAGCCACATTCCACATTTTCAAAATGCATGATGAGTGATATAATGTGGTTTGGGCAACAAAACCGAAATTTGCTGAGACAACAGTGTCAGCGTCCAACCTTAATAGCTTCTCTGAGCTCAGACGCGTCAAATTGCGTCGAGGTCTTCAACATGGAAAGAACCAGATGTTCAAAGTTTCCAGTTAGCTCAGACTTCAGATCCTTGATTAAATCCTGAGCAGAAAAACAGAAACCCCTGAGTGCAAAGGTGGCTAATCAGCTAAAACTGCCATGAAAAGTTATTAAAATGAAGTAAAAAGATTATTACACTCAGCAAAAATATAAACGCACAAAGCAATTTCGCATTTCATCTCATATCCGCTCAACTGCTGTTTCAGATACAACAGTCCACGTGTTATCACCACAACGTGGTGGGTCAGCGATCAGAGTTCACACCACTCAGTACAGAGCGTGTCACACATGTGCGGCGCATAGTCATCACCAGATCATCATTACTTGTCTCATTCTTCCTGGAGTGCATGAGCGTGTTAAAGAACAGGTCGTTTTAACTTATCCTTTTGGGTTTGTGCGTTTACATTTTAGATTTTTGTTGAGCATTATTTAAGAAAGTACCTTCCCATAAGTAGTTTTATAGGCCGCAACCATTGGAACTCTCTGCTTGTTTGAACGATTTCCCAGAAGTTCAATAATGGCATTTTCATCAGTGCCTGTTCGAGATGACATTTTGTTGCGATCAATTTATGATGTATAAAGGGAGAAGGTGCAAATGAACTGCTAATGGATGTGGAACAATATTATATTTGATGGGTTTAACATACTCAAATGCAGTGCTTACTAACCGAAACCCTTCATAGCCTTTCGAAGAACTTCAACATCCCTCAGTGGATCAGCCCCCGGATAGTCTTTAATAGAACCCCTGTACCCTCTCTAAAAGGCACAGGAAATAAAATATGTATATATTAGATGATGAATTGCAACACAGTTACAACTGTGTTTGCCATGTGTGCATCTTACAGAACCGGCAGGGCCCTGAGGGTTGGAGGGACCCCCACCTCCATATCCAGGCGTTGAGGGGTTAGTGGGAGCTCCTCCTGGGTAACTTGGCATGGGTTGGCCTGGGGAAGGGCCACCTGGGTATCCCTGCTGAGGTCCTCCTGGCTGCAAATGAAGGACAGCTAAGTTTATGGTGACAAATGCATATTAAACAAATAAGGTTCAGGTAGGAGTGGTGAAGATAATGAAAATAAAGCAAATGAGATTTAGCCTAAGCCAGTCCATGAAATATTAGTGAGCTGGCAAGTAAGAAGAGAAGAATTGACATAAGAATGTATATACCGCTCCAAAGCCACCTGGTGCTGCACCCCAGCCTCCACCTGCAAAGAAAACATTGGCTTAAGGACTGAATCACCTTTGGTACTTTACATATGCAATCTGTTACGCTTTATTCTTGGAGCCTCACCTGCTGGAGGCATGGAAGGAAAACCTCCTGCTCCAGGCTGCGCTGGGTATCCACCAGCCTGGGGAGGGAAGCCTCCAGCTGGAGCAGGGTAACCACCCCCCTGGGCTGGGTAGCCCCCTGCTGCTGGTGGGTAACCGCCTGCCTGTGGAGGATATCCACCTGCCTGTGGAGGATATCCGCCTGCCTGTGGAGGATATCCGCCTGCCTGTGGAGGGTAGCCTCCTCCTGCTGGAGGGTAACCACCTGCTGCTGGAGGGTAGCCACCTGCTGCTGGAGGGTAGCCACCTGACTGGGGTGGGTAGCCACCTGCTGCTGGTGGGTAGCCTCCAGACTGGGGTGGGTAGCCCCCAGACTGGGGTGGGTAGCCTCCAGACTGGGGTGGGTATCCTGGGTAGCTCATCTTCAGAACCCGGAGCTGAAATGAGGTTGCAGACTGTCACTGTGCTGTACACATTTCCCCTTTATTCTGAACTTTTACCAGGAGCTCAGGAGTTTGTATCTTTGTCTAAAGAATGTTAACTGTTAAACCTCATGTAGAGCACAAAACAAAACAGTTTCTCCCAGACAATAAGAAATTGTTTAAATGCAAATGCCACTGGCCCATAACCCTGTCATATGATGATGACAACATTGGAATGTGTTCATTGGATTAGAAATAGCACAAGTTTTCCTTCCCCATTCCCTGAAGCCAAAATAATAAATGCTAAACAATGCAAACAAGCCAGAGATTCCAGATCTTAATAGGTAATAATTTTATTTGGAAATAGCTATGAGATTGTGGGATGGAGGTAACTAATCAGAAGGTTGGTGTTTTGAACTCTGGCTCCTCCATTCTGCATATTGAAGTAAGTTGCCCCTGATGCTTCAATTGGAGAGTGTATGGGTGGCATGGACATCAAAAATATGTTTGCATGAATGAAACTTGTAATAAATAGCACTTTGAGTGCTCAATGAGAATGGAAAAGTGCTACTTAAGAACTAGTCCAGCATATACACTTGAACGATTCAATAAATGGGGTTGATGTTGAAATAGTAAATGCACGCTTTCTTGGGGTAACAATAGATGGTGGATAAGAAGGTGGATTACCCAGTAAGCACACACATTAAGTATAATCATTCTAAAGTATCAAGAAGCATTAGATCATTCTTCACTCCATATTCTCTACTGCTGGTAAGATTTATCATATTTAAGTTATTGTACAACAGCGCACATTTAGTTCAGAGCAAAAAATAATCAACTGTCAGGAAAAATTCTAAGTATATTTTCTATAAGAGAAGGAAGTTAAAATTTAAGTGGTTTTTTAACCACAGTGTTGGTTTTGTATGTAGATTCCTGATAAATACTAGTCATACCGGTCTGCGGTCACACATATAAATATGACCACAGAGTGGAAAATAATGTTGCAAATATCATGCATAATTCTTTTTGTCCTTATTTTATTTTATTGTTGTAGAATTATACACACAGCAAGGCGTAGAGGTTCTACTGTTTGGAAGCTATATCAGTAAGCGCTGAATGAAACAGATAATGCCCACACAAATTGACCAGCAACCTTTTCCATGGTAGTCAGTTGTGAAGAATTTCTAAATTTATTATACCATGTCTATTCAGATTTTGCAATCAACACTCCAACACTACAATCAAACTGGCAGTTTGTCGTTGATATGTGGATGTAAAATTATGGAGCTATAATATTGTTCACATAGTGTAAAAATTCTGTCATTGAGGTTTACATTAATAAGGAAGCTGGATAAACTGAAAACTTATGGAAAAGGGTAGGTTTAAATAAGTGTGCACTTCTTCCCACTCCTTTTCAGATAACAAAACTGAATCAGCAAATGTTACGCAATATTGTAACGCATTTTACTTTATTTTGTAAAGATTTTTTTTACTTTACCCAAATTATTTTCTGTATTCTGTTAACATGTTTGAAATAAACTGAACAAGATAAAACAAAATTACTCTTACAATGCAATGTATTTGCATTTTTTAAAAAAGGACAGCCCAACATTGCGTTAAAGGTGACTTCCCAGATGCAGCTCAATGACACTCCCTGTTGCTTAAAGGAGCCCCCCCCCCCCGCATTCTTGCAACAGTGGCACTGTTGAGACTTGTACGAGTTATAGTAAATAAAGCCACGCAACATAAGTATAAACAAGTATAAACATAAGCAGGAAAATTCCAAAAAATACTACGGCCATTAAACACAACGCACTGCTGTATTACTGTATGGGTAGTTCACGTGTAGTCCTGTAACAGCTGGACTTTGAAAGTTGAAAAGCAGCACCCCCACCCAGAAAAACAAAAAAACGAAGAAAAAAAACAACATAACTGGTCTGTGTCAGAGGGGAGCTCGGACCGTGGTTAAAGTCTACATACTAAAGAAGCCTAAAGTGGTTTCGCTCAAACGTAACGGCCGCGGTCAGCCGTTAACGTTATATAATACTTTCAGTCGGAGATACTGCTTTAGCATGCAGCATCCAGTCTGAGCGACAGATAGAACATTTATATTATTCCCCTTCATACATTTTAAAGCGTCAGCGAGACGTTCTAACTTCCATAACGCAGAAGGGCCAACGCTAGTTGCTACCGAGTGACGTTTTCGTTAAGCGGTCAACAAACGAGGCTAAACTGAACAAAATGAGCTAACAAGCGCCGTTTAATTCACGCAAGTACATCGTTGAAGATTGCAACGTAAAGAGTGAGATTTTTTAAAAATAGGTATTGCAGTAGAGAGAAAAAAAGATTGCGGCTACTTACTTAGCAGATGCGAACGTCAGATCCAGGAAGAGCCAGGCAGAGGGAGCTGAATGTGGGTGGGTGGGTCCTCAGCATTGTTTCCGTTGTACAGTAGAGCAATAAAACCTGCTTTGGTGGCTCTCCACGGTCGCGATACAGATCACTCGGGCTGTGGTCATTATCTTCACATTAAAACACTGAAATGTTGTGGCTTTAATTGATTACTTTAGTTTCCATATTGGGATACAACCATAAGATGTTTTGCAACTTAATAACAACTTTGTCATGTGAAAAGTTTAGAACGTGTTAATGTTTTACAGTGTATCCATCCCGTCTCCACCACAGGAATAAATACACACACACGCACGCACGCACACACACGCACACTGGGCCTAGCCCTCTATGCAAACAGTGGGAGAGGTGTCTGTGTTTTTAAATGCTCCAAATTTATACTTTTCCGTTTTCTTATGAAAAACAAAAGGTTTCTACAACTATAATATCACTTCATATTAAACTCACATTGAGGCCACGTGACCTCTTATATAATACAAAACCAACATGAATCATAGTGGGTGGGACACCCCCCCAAGACTTTCATTTAGAACTTTTATTATTTTTTGGTTCCCAAATGTTCCAAAGATGAACAGTTCAATACATTATAAAAGCCACGTATGAGTCATGAAACAGCACTATTTTGCAATTCATGGGATTTTACATGTTTTAGCATGCCTCTCTTCTTAAAATATAATAAGACTTTTAGCTTTCTTACTGAATTACTCAGTATTAACAGAAAACACTAGATGGCAGCAGTCCACCTCCCCACTGCAGGGCATATGCAACTTCCGTCATATTAATTTCTCAAATACTGTACATTTAACCCATTCTACGTGCATTTTATAT
Source organism: Apistogramma diplotaenia (assembly GCA_015052665.1). NCBI lineage: Eukaryota > Metazoa > Chordata > Actinopteri > Cichliformes > Cichlidae > Apistogramma > Apistogramma diplotaenia. The sequence continues at coordinate 20,260 of VOQJ01017686.1, read as the reverse complement.
TATGGATTGATTGATTCCAATACACATTAATCAGGTCAGCAGTCTCACGACTGAAGGAACTGACGCAAGACGTTTAGATATTAAAACAAGCAAAACGCTGCAAGTACATAAACTAAATGTCATATGGGAAGTGCGATTTCTGTTTGGTGGTTTTCTTTGTATCACTTTAAATACAGATGTCAGAGGAAACAAGCAGAAAGAGATGCAAACTCATGTTGGACCTCCTATTCGCTGTGACGCAACGCAGAGTCCTTGTCGGAGGGCTGCTCCAGTCCTCCAACTCTCATTCAAGCTTTACATTTCAAACTTCCAGTGTGCCCCCACCCCACCCCGTAACTTCTGTCCCGTTAGTGGAATCCTCCTCCCGGGGCTCCCCAGGTGAAAACACAGCGATAACGCGCAGTCAGCCGCTCCAGGGGGATGATTGGAAGAAGTTGGGTGGTCCAGAGAAACCGGCGGTTGTGACGGTGCTGTTTTAAGAGGCGCAGTCCTCCAGAAAACACTATGATGTCTGCTGTAGAGGCTGGTGTGTACCAGCCTGCGCAGCTTCTCAGCTGGGTCTATATGTCTTTACAAGACTCGCAGAACAGCGCTTTCGATGGCTTCAAAGTCGAGTCGGACTCTTCTCCTCAGAACGTGAACAGCTCCAAGCGCAGCGCTCCTGATTTGAGCTCCAACTGTCTCACCAACTTCTTCCATCTGAGCAGTGAGGTAGAATGCATGTGATGCTGTCACGACGCGCTAATCATTAACACGTTGCATGGCACTTTATTATCTCCGTGTTTGGATTAAATCTTTATGCACTGATGAATATTTTTGCTGCATGCCCTCCACCCCCCCCCTTTTTTTTCTTCCCTCCCTGAATATTATACTCACATATTTCACTTTTGGTTACTTTGCTGCCCATAAGGTAAACCTCACCTGCATGCCTTCGTTGGGTTTTACTGTGGTGCCTGGGTAGTATATGAATATGTGTTTTGTACCTGGATATAGTGCTTGAGTGTGTCCAGACTGTTCTGGTGTCAGTGTGCAGCCAAAGGGGGAATGGCAGGTTAAGAAAGACCCCGTACAAGGTTTTAAAAATTGTGGTTAGATGAGTATAGTCTTAACTTAGTGTTACTTAATAAACTAGTGAAACTACTTTGTGTTATTTTTGTTCAAGCAATGGCAACTAAATCCACTAGTTTTATTCTACATAACTGGCATGCGTGGTTGAACTTTACACATGCCAAATATGTAGTGGTTTGGTGTCTCTTGCACAACATCTCTCTGCTCTAAAGCACATGTGCATCTGATCACAAAGCATTATTGTGTGATGCCTTCAGAGTAAACAGTGTCTGCAGGCTGTTCTTCATGTTGGCCCTGCAGTGCCATAGCACCCGTCTCCTCTAGAAGCACAATGATGCCGATTATGTCGTGCGAGAAGAAGCATTTGGAAGAATGCATGACAAAAGCATTTTGTCCCAACAAGGAAATGGACACTATTGGTTCACACTGCGAGGACCGCACATCTGCAGAAATCAAATAAGGTTGGCTACTGTCAGGGCGACAAACGGGAGAATCAATCACGGCGATGGACTGACAGGCCCTTTGAATTGCTCTTTCATAGCAATAGAACCATAACCCTGTGTAGCCTAAAATGAGAAACATTTGTGTAGAGCTTAAACTAAATTAAATGATTACGATCAAATGATTAATATCAAAACACAATTCTGTTTATTTTTATTTGCTGCTACGAAGTGAAAATATATCTGTTTTTCTATCCTTTTAATTACGAGTTTATGACATTTTGTTGATTACATAAACAGTTAATAATTTTGATTTGTTTGGGGTGGTGGGTGGGGTTGCTTTTCTCTGGCAGGCCTTGAATAATAATTTCTACAAGAGGTCCTCGCCTTATGGATCCCTCAGCAATATTGTGGATGGCCTGAGCTCATTGGCGGACCATTTCTCAGACCTCTCCCTATCTCCCGAGACACGCAAACCCAGCAAAAGGCCGCCGCCCAACTACTTGTGCCACCTTTGTTTCAACAAAGGACACTACATCAAAGACTGCCCTCAGGTGAGTGACTCAGTGAGGCTGCACATCAAACGCGTGTGGATTATTTGAGCTATCAAATACATATGAGGTGCTGCATGAATAACATAAACTTGTAAAGTAAATGGAATGACAAATCCACAAATCAAATCCACATTCTTCTTTATATTTTTAGGTATTCTTTCCCAAATGTACTGAACTACATTTAAACCCTACATTCCAAGTTCAAGTATTATGTTTGCATTATTCTTTATTTTTTTTAAAGTGTGAAACATAGTCCTCAGCACATATTTGAATTACCGGGAGGTGTACCACCACAGGCTGGTAATGAGCAGCAGATGCCAGATTGGATCTCGGTGCTGGCCTTAATGAAAGATGATAGGTTTCTCTGTGGAACTAGGCACGGCCTCCACTCCAAACATAAAAGAAATATTACCAGTGCTTTACGTGCAGCTGCGGTTCCCCATTGATCACGTTCCGAAGGAAATGCCTGACATTTGTTAGGTGTAATGGAAATGATTAAATGGCTGATGGACAGGATGTGTCCAAGAAACCAAGAGGCAAAAGCTTGAATTTAAAATAGTGAGTCAACTCTTACTGATCAAATGTATATATTTTTTTAAAAATGCAGAAAATTACTTCCTTTTGCAAAATCTGACAGCAGCCTTTACCACAGATTATAATGGTGAGTGATCAGTTTCACCCTTTTTCGGTTTTTGTCAAGTCTCATATGTCAGAAAAGCAAAGCTAAACAGTAATTTTAAGTAAACCTCTCTTCTTTTTGTGGGGGTGATATGTACAGTAACAATGCTACTTTGCTCAGAACAATTGAAGTCAAAAGAAAATTGCCTTGCATTTGCAGTAATTCATATTTGGCTGTGCTCTGGGACTTTCCCACCTTCCCCACGTGCACGGAAAGTCCAATGCAGGGAGAACAACAACAACACACCCTCGAGCACAGTGCAGAGACGGCATCAATCAATGAGGTGTGAAACAGCACGAAAAGGAGGAGCTTGGGTGGAGGTGGGATGCAAATTGGTTTGCAAAGCAAGCAGCAAGTGCAAACAGTAGTAAAGCAATTTAAATAGCGAGCCCAGGGTGATCACTTTTTATTAGCTGGTGTATCAAGATTGTGGGCTGAGCTTGATTCCTTGACCTGAGTGAACTAATGGTATGCTCCCAATTAATCCACTTTCTACCACTCCGGGTTGAGCAGGCAGCAGTCTAAGAGGAGATGCCCAGACCTCCCTCTCCTCATCTTCCTCTTCCAGCTCTTCTGGGAGGGCACCAAGTTGTTCCCAAGATATAATCGAGTCCCGTGTTTGCCCCAGGGTCTCCTCTTTGTGGGACATGCCTGGAACACTCGGGCAATCTGAACCACCTCAGCCAGCTCCTTTTGATGTGGTGGAGTAGCAGCTCCACTCTGAGCTCCTCCTGAATGGCTGAGCCCAGCCACCCTTTGGAGGCAGCTCATTTCAGCCACTTGTATTCCAGAGTCTCATTCTCTTGGTCACCACCCAGACCTCACCGTAAGTGAGGGAGGGGACATAGATTGACAACCTCACTCTCTTCACTACAACAGAAGAGACAACATCAGACCATGTTGCGATACCAGGATCGGGGTGACTGGGCCACACCCTGGAGCAAGAACCAGGGGAGGGGCTTAGCCCACAGGGCCCAACCTGGCTCACCCTGAAAGATAGACCCACCACAGGAACAATGGGGTTTTCATCCTGGTTGTGGAACACTGGATCAGCTCTTTACTCTCTCGAGAATATTGGAGAGTGTGTGGGAGTTTGCTTTAACAGTCTACATGGGTTTTATGGACTTAGTGCAGGCATTTGACCACACCCCTTGGGGAATCCTATTGAGGAATGCTTTGGGAGTATGGGATATTAGGCCTGTTGTTGCAGGCTATCGAGTCCCTGCACAACCGTTGTGAGAGCTTGGTCTGCCAGCAATAAGTCAGACTCGTTCTCAGTGGGTGTTGGACTCCACCAGGTCTGCCCTTTATCACCAGTACTATTCATAATTTTTATGGACTGAATTTATTGGTGCAGTTAAGTAGCAGAGGGTATGTCATCCAGTGACTTCAGGATCTCTGCTTATTTCAGACTGTTCAGCCAATTTTAGCATGAAGTACAGAAATGGGGGCATATATTATGACTCTATCAAAAGGAACACAGTGGCTTGTAATTATCGGTTTTGTAATACAAATTTTTGCAAAAATCTTAAAACATTTTTCATTGTTCTCTTTTATGCTAATCTATAAGCTATGTAGCTACAGCTGGTGTGAGTGTGATATCAACCTTTTCATCTTAGCATATCTTTTTTAAAATGTGTGCTTTAATACTTGATCTACATTTTGATAATTGTCTCCTGTGGTCTCTGCCAACACATGGGAGATTAGTGCAGCGCAGCATAGAACAGCCTATATAGGAATGCAAGGAATGCTGACATGTGTGGAGTGAGCTTATAGCACTTCAGACGTTCACATCAGTGAACACCAGACAGATGTTGTGAAAAGTAGGTATATCCTATGGTTCATCATTGCCAGAAATACACCTTCACCCAAGTATATGAAAGAAGGTCCTAATTACACACTTTGTAACCACCGTCACTGGCACTGGGCAAAAACTCTGCCCAATATGCTGTTGGCACTTGTGAATTTAACCAACATCAAACATATTGACTGATATATATCCCACTCCTTGATATCCACTTATTTAAAATGGATAATGATGGGTGTAGAGCCTTTCCTAGCTGACAGTGGACAAGAAGCTTGGACAACACACAGAAATAGCTGTAGCACCTCAACTCGCTCGGTAACACGAGACAAGAAGCGCGCAGGAAGTCTGTGTGCAGGGCCTTTAAAAGCATTTTCCGGAATGGGGCTTTTCTGAAATGTCAGCTCTGAAATGATTTGATAAATACATGGTAGGTTTTGAGTTGTACACCTTCTTAAAAGGTTAAACTGTTACTTCTGTTGTTGGCATTTCAGTGGTTAACATCCTGCTGACAGCACTGCGGAGAGTTGGGCTACTTTCTTCACAGGACGACTGACACGTCAAAGGGATTGTCAGCGATATTTATGATCCTGCTTTATGGCTATACTCTTTAAATAATGCAAAATCTGGAAGCCATTCCTGCTCCTGGCTCTTTGCCGCCCTTCGCTCCCCTTTAGAAAGATGATGTCAGATTTTTATCATGTGTTGCTAATATTTCTGACCCGAAGCGATGGTTACGGAGCTGTCATCGTGACAAAAGATCTCTTCAGTTGAAGTTGTGATGAACGCTCTTCCGAAGCTGTGACTAATGAACAAACCTTTTCTTCTCGCTGGTTGGAATTCGAGGCATTTTTAATAAACTGAAGTTTGTGCTTTAGGATGCTTTTTTATGTCTTAGGACTTGTGCTGAGTTAAAAATAGTCTTTCCTTCACCCTGTACTGCCTTTTACATTTTCAAGCAAACAACATTGCAGGTTTTCCCCCCCTTAACAAAGGGTCGCAGCATTTAATGACCCCATGCCAGTTAAGTAGCTCGACCTGCTTACTGTAAAGAAAGTACACAAGTGACAGAGTGCTGACAGTAAATGGGTGCATGGCGGGAAGGGCTTCTGATAAATAAGGACAGCATTGTTTCTGCAGAGGGGCTGTGCAACCAAAGGTCAGGAAGTCAGGCTGTATTGTTCGAGCAGCGCTGCTTGGCTGGAGTCATCTCTGGCTCTCTCCCTGTTTTGTCAGTGCAGAGCAGTGGCTATCTGACACTCATTAAAAAAAAAAAAACACACAGTGAGACGCTACCCAGAGATGGCTGCATCCGTTTTTGTTTTGTATTTTGGGACACAGCTTAGGAAGTAGGTGTACATCTCTGCAGCGGAATGCTTTGGAAATTGACTGCAGAGATTACAAGAGGAGCTGCTCAGCATGCAGTGTTTTAAATCTGTGCTGCGTCGCTTATAATTAAAGGGCAATTTTGACATTTAATTAAGAAATCATATAACACTTTGACCCCATAATGTTAATTTGTTGTGTTTTCACTTCTTATTTTTATATAAAAAGACGAGATACCGAGCGTTAATTATGAGCATGCAGATGTCTTTATTTTTGGACGGGCCAGATGTTTGCGCCGGTCTTTGTCCATTAGCTAAATGTAGCTACATATTTTGTATTGAGGATGATTTCACGATTTATAAACTTTCCAAGTGATATCAGAGATGTTTTGAGCTGGACACTGTACCTGCATTCAGGTGGAACATTGGAACATTGGCTCAACCGATAAACATTTAGGTAAACAAAACAATACAGTGGGCCATACAGCATTTTAGATGATAGTTTCCTGATTTAAATGACATATAAAAGGAAGGAAAGGGAAGTGGCCTGGTTTGCTTTTACTTGTGGATGTATTCGGTCTTTTCAGAGACATAATGCCTGTAAGTTCAGTGCAGCTCAGTCAGTCTCTGGACCAAGCAGAGTGCATTGGTAGACTGTCCTCCCCCAGTGCTGCATATGGGGAAGATGCATTGAAGTAAAATATCTGCATGAATGTCTGAATGATAAAAGGCTCTGCGTGCTTTCAACGCGGGGCCTGATTCATTACAACTCTGGAGAGCTATATAACAAAATGCAGAACCTATCATCTGCTCTTTGGCCGCCAGATGTTTGCATCTAATCATATTCATTTTGGATTAAAGAACAGTTAATGCACTCAGTGTTTCAAATGTGCAACATTTGCAGAAAAGCTGTGTAGAAAGATTACGGCTTCAGGCTGTATTTGCATAAAGGAATCTTTTGACATCTTGATGTTTCCTTAAGTGGAACGTTTGGCCCTGATTTGCTCTGGAAAAGAGGAAGCACCATTGTGTAAGACACAAGTTTGGAGTCTACTGGCCAGGAAAGTGTGTGATATCTTATTTCCGAGAATCACTGCTCTGCGGTTTGAGCCTACGCTTGTGGTGAAGCTGGTAGAAAAAATTCAGGATAAACTTGGGATAAAGAAAGAAATGTTGCCTTATGACAGTGAGAGCATCTTACTGCTGAGTCATCTTGAATATTAAGCAGTTACTCAGTAAGCCGATGTCTTCTAGTTAGGTTTGTCTGATGAACATTGCTAAAAACTCAGGAAATTTACTTCAATAGTCTCTTTGGGGCTCACGGGAATGGAGGTATTTGTTGCTTTAAACCCTCCTGGAGAGCTGATTTCATAAGATAATGAAAACTCTCTCTTAAATCAGCACAAGAGTCACAGAAGACCTTTTGCTCTGGTGGTCAGGCTGAGCATGATTGTGTTGTTTTGCTTTGCTTAACAGCTGGACTTCTCCAGTGATGCCGTGGGGGTCTGATAGAAATGAAACCCAGAGAGGGATCGTGGTGGGTTTGTTAGTGTGGAGTAATTGGCCACATGGTATCCAGTAGGCTTAGCTGTGCTGAGTTCTCCAGGATGAATGTCTCGTGGGGGTATGGGAGTATGGGAGAGAGTGAATGGAGGGGGGGTGGGGGGGTTGGAGTAGTCCATTGTTTATCCTGATGGTTTCCAGATGATGGCAGAGGGAGGCAGCCACCTCCTGGGCCTCTCTCACCAGGCTACAAGGATCTGGGCCAAGCTTATCTGCTGCAGCCTACAAATCTGGCTTTACATCCCTCTGTGCACACTGGGGCTGATTTAAATTAGACAACATGAGTATTGGGTGTTGAATGGAATATGTTGTAATACAGATAATAAATGAAATCTATATCTATTTATCTTAAAAGAGTTTTTCAAATGTGATTTCAGGCTGAAATGATCTCCAAACATGTCATGGGAAATTGGGTTTTAGGCCTTCTGTCTGTGCATATTCAGTTTTATTCTCTGTATGAGAAAGAAGTTTGAATCAAATGTAAATTGCACTCAAAAAAGACCCTTTGACCAAGTCAAAAAAACACAGTCAGTGCAAGTGAATTTCTAAGGACAGCAGTGATGGTCAATTGTATCTCTGGACCAAGAGAGTCCCCTATTGGAGGGTTCTTCCTGTTAAAAGGGAGTTTTTCCTTTCCACTGTTGCCAAGTGCTTCCTCACAGGGGGTCGTTTACTCTGTAATTATTTGTAGGGACTTTACCTTACAATAAAAAAGCGCCTTGAGGCTTCTATTTGTTGTGATTTGGCGCTGTATAAATAAAATTGAATTGCATTGAATATCTTTAGCCACATTGTTACTAGCAGCCTGTTGCATAAACATATAAGTTGTTCCCCTTTCTTTAGCTGCATCTACAAAAAATGCCAAAGACAAGCTTGACAGACGTAAACTATCTTCACCTGTTGAACAGTATTTAAGAAATAGAGAATCTAACAAAGACCTGACACAGAGCCTGAGAGATGCAGCTACCGTTCACTGAAGCCTCAATAGAAATGTTCCTCATTGGGAGGGTGGCTCTCGAGAAGCCATTCTTAATGAAGTTAAACTGGGAGAAAAGGCTGATGTGTGCCAAACTGCACACAAACTGGACTGAAAATCAGTTGCAAAAGGACTTACGGAGTGATGAATCCAAATTAGGTTCACAAACATCATCGGTATGTACAGAGGGGGTCTAAGAGAGGAGGTCAGGAGAGAGGCACAGCACTGAGTGTCTGCAGGCATCTGTGAAACATGGTGAAGGCTCCGGTTTGGACCTGCATTTCAGCCAGTGGTGTTGGGGGTCATGTCAAAAACTGTTCGAATTATGAACGCAGAGAAGTAACAACAGATTTTGAATGACCACGTAATACACACTGCTAAGGAAAAGGACGCAGAGCTTACTGATGGATTTGTACATTTTCTCCCCTCAGTCAATCTTTCCTGCTTTCCCTGAGTGTCACCATCTACTGCCAGGTCAAAAGTGTGATTTTCATTTGTTGCTGGCCAGTGTAATATCTTTGATGAGAACAGTGGAAACTAAAGAGTGTGCAATGCCCCTTGCTGCCCTGTGGCCTCCAGGCTTTAGGTGGTTTGTTTTGCTTGTTCTGAAGAGTGAAAGCTGCTTCCTCTCTCTGGAAAATGATAATCTGTCTGCTCTCCCCGTATGCCTGAGAACGAGGGCAGCCATCAAAAGCAACCTCCCACAGTGCCCCGTGGTGGCTGAGTGATGCAAACACAGGCCTCGAAATGCTTCACAGTGGATTTAGCAGTCAGGGATTTGGCTGATGGAACTTCACAACATGTTTTGTTTGACAGATCAAGTACTGGAGCTGAATAAAAATGATCAGTTGGAAGCTTTGAACCTGACATATGTTCCTGCTGTGAAATCAAAACAAAGCACGATGTGAACTTCTCTGGTTTTCTGGATTCAGTCTTAATTTCGACTTGCCCTACTTTTGATCCACGGTGCTTCTAATTCAAACCAGTCTTGTCGAGATGATTTTTTTTTTTCTTTTTGGTGATGGGTTGAGGATTTTGTCACGTTACACCAGTACAGCGATCATCTGGGTTTTATTTCCTCCCTGCTAGGATCTCTGTGTTCTGATTGGTGGGTTGGGGGCAACTGGGAGGGATGACTGATAGCCTGAGGCATTTGTCCTGTAGAAATAGGGTCTCTCCCATTGGTCCCCCCACAGGCCAGGGCCTCCTTTATGGTCTCCTGGGAACACAGCTGGAGGGAGGGAGTTCATTTCTAATGGGAAAGCTGAGACTCCTTTTCTGTCCAACAAATAAATTACAACATACAATATCTTCCAACAACTTTGGAATTAACCGCTGAAACTTTTGTTTGCTTTTATATTAGCAAGAATCTTCTAATCTCCTGCACTATCCCTTTAAAACAAGATTCATGAGAAAGATTACTTTGTAATATAAAGTAATTCTTTAAAGATTGTTACAGCACCAAAGCAAATGATGTGACAAACCACGAATCGTTGCATTCCTGAGACAAACCCTCTCCATAATCTCTCCCGTCCACCAACGTGGCTGTTTGTCGGGATGTGCTCTGATTACACCGAGCTGTGACCCGACTGGCACCCAAAGAAACGTAATAGGTCAGCGAGCAGGGCTTCCCCAGTCAAAGATGGTGACAGGCAAAAGACAAGCTGCACGATAATGGATCATTTTTCTCCTTCTCAGGCTCGACCCAAAGGAGAGGGCCTGACCCCGTATCAGGGAAAAAAGAGGTGTTTTGGAGAATATAAATGTCCCAAATGCAAGAGGAAGTGGATGAGCGGGAACTCCTGGGCCAACATGGGACAAGAATGTATCAAGTGCCACATCAATGTTTACCCTCACAAGCAGGTAACACATGAGAACGCGGAGCGTCGGGAAGCTCGGGCAGCTCCGTGGGCTTCCAGATAAAATCTTTCTATGTATTCAACCGTGTAGCCAAATCCTCACTCCTATACTTTATGGCTACATGCTGTTATAAAAACCTTTTGGTAGGTAAACCATTGAAGCCAGGAGGTACTTTAAAGGAACAGTGCACTCAAAAATTCACTTTTTTTTTTTAGCCTGTCTTCCTGAGAGTTGCCCAGTTTTCAAAATAAAACATAATGTGTTTGTTTGGTTTTCACACACATCATTAAGCACTTAATTATGTAGAAACCGTCCCCGCACGATAAGCGCAGTCAGTGACAGCAGCAGTAATTTCCTGTTTCTTTGTCACAGAGACCCCTGGAGAAGCCGGATGGGTTGGATGTGTCTGACCAGAGTAAGGAGCATCCACAGCACCTGTGCGAAAAATGCAAAGTCCTCGGCTACTACTGCCGTCGAGTGCAATAACACAGACAGCTCGCCCTACATACTCCTCCAAAGCTTTACCGGATACACGCACAGCTACTACAGCAACACATTAGTCACTAAAAACACAGCGGTTACTGTACAGTAATGCATCTCTCAGTTTATACTCATGAAATAGCCTCTGACTCAGTGGTTTCCATGATATTTCTCAGTGGAGATGAGTACTCTGTGTTTGCTGGGTTCTTGTAAGCGACTCGGTTTTCTTTCTGTGAATATTCATTTGAAGTCTGAACTTTGAGCCAATTGTGAATTAAGAAACTTCTGCTCTTTATTCACTTGTGAACAGCTTTTCAGAAAAAGATCCTCTTTTACATGTGTGTATATTTCAGAAATAACAAATGTTTTTTTGTATAAAATATGCAAGTCTTTACCAAGATGGTTATATTAATGTGTATCTGCCTTGTCCTCTGTATTATTAGTACTGGTGAGTACATCTTTTTTTTTTTTAATATAATGTTTTAAGCCATATTAGTTTGTTGAATATTACTCTTTGTGAAGGAATATATTAGTCAACTAACATTAAGTCCTTTTGTACCATGTGCTACAGTTTATGGTGAAAACAAATATGAAAGTACTGTAGAAACATTTTTACTCTAACAGTGATCGACAGCACCCAGTGCTAAAAGACTCACCAAAGTGCTTATGGTCATAATGTATTATTATATGTGACAAAAATAATATGAATGTAACAGGTCATAAAGGTTTAAGTGAGGGGTTGCATGCAAGTGTTGCTTTTCAGGGTATTTTTCACTGGACTTGTGCTAATAAATGAATATAGAACAGAAATACCCTTTAGCTTCTAAACTGCTTCAGATGTATGAAACACAATTTAATGTGCCTTACTTTGTATAACCCATGAGATGGAATGCTTCTCTCTTCAAGTGTTTGCATTAAAATGTATTTAAATATCATCAGTTTGAAGTAACTTTGTAAGCACATATCATGATTGGTGGCTGGGTGAGTGAGTGTCCCACAAAGGGCTCCACAGCAGCCATAACTCATAACACTCCCTCTAACATTAACAGATTTTTACATTTACCTCATGGTAACACGTTAGTTATGGCAGAGCAAAATCAGTACCCTTGTGGTGGTATTTGATGGTACATCATCTGCAGTTTAAAAAGAAATAAAGCAGCGCATCCTCTGCTGTCACACCAACTCTGCACGTCCTCCTTCACTACATCAAATCTTCTCTATGGTCTTTCTTTTTTCCCTCCTGCCTGACAGCTCTGCCCGCCTTCTCTGCACATGTACTAACACCTCACCTCACTAACCTTTTCTCCAAACTGTTCTCCCCATACAGTACACTGATTTCCAATTCTGCCCCTCCTGGTCATCTTCCAACTCTGCCACTTTAATGCTCGTCAATGCAACTGTCTCCAAACTATACATCATAGCATCTTGCAAACCTTCCCCTTCACTCTTGCTTTCATCACATTTCTTTGGCTGGTTGACGCCAGGTATTTAAACTCGTCCACCACTGCTCCCTGCATGATCACCTTTCTACCGGTCTCACCTTCATTCAGACATGTATTCTGTCTTGCTTCATTCCTCTTATCTCCAGAACACACCTCCACCCACTGCCTATGAGATTAGATTGTCTTTGAACATCAGTCCACAGAGACTCCTGTCTGACATCATTTGTCAACCTGTCCATCACCACTGAAAACAAGGAGCTCAGAGCTGATCCACCTCCACCTCAAACCCATGTGTCACTCCTACTGCACTTCACTCATCTTGCTGTCCTCGTGTCCCACACAACCCGCCCCCCTCTCTGCCACTCCCAATTTCCTCGTACAAGACCACAGTTCCTCTCTTGGTATGCCATCACAGGCTTTGTGTATATACAAACAAACAGCGTAACTGATTCTGATCTCTTCAAACTGAAGCAGGAAGAACGATAAGTTTCCAACGTCCCCAACATAAGACACACACCACTGCCACAAACAGCTTTATTTCAGCCACTTTCAGTACAAAACTTCCCTTTGATGAATCTTTTTGTAATGGTTTGACATCTTCGTTCATAATATAATAATAATTCACATGTTCAGGAAAGTTTCTTTTTTTTTTTTTTTTTTTTTTTTTAAATTTAATTTTTTTTT
>VOQJ01017685.1:0-26692 GCA_015052665.1 Apistogramma diplotaenia | reverse complement strand
AATTTTTAATTTCCCCCCGGATTCCACAGTTTTTTTTTTTTTTTTTTTTTGTCAGGTCCACGGGGTAAACCTGGTTCACCTGGACCGCAGGGTCCACCAGGACCAGAGGGGAGACGGGGACGAAAAGGTGAGAAATTTTAGACAATTTTATTCAGCAGTTTTGTAACAAATCTCATCCAGGATTCAGAGGAGTGTTTCACAGCCAAATGCTCCCAGAAACAGAAGATGTGTTTCAAACAGTCTTTTATTGTTCGGCTGTGATTGCACAACACCAGCATCCCACTCGCTGTCTGTAAGAAACTTGTATTTAGCTGCCACATGGCTGTTTACTCCTGTGCTCTAAATGTTTGCTGCAGTGATTAGCACTGATTAGACTGAATTATAGTAGTTTCATTGTTTTGAAACAAGAAATCACAGTGTGGGCAGAGTTTTTATCTTTCACTCATTCACTGCCTCCTTTCAGTGACTCTGCATGGCATCTCACATCAGCTTCTAGGCCAGACTACTTTAGTTACCTTAAAAACAGGATACAGTTGGTCTGAAGCTCTGCAGCAAGAGTATGAACATGGACTAGAAAGAAAGGTTATAATAGCGTCTCTTCATGCCTCCCTGTTAAATCTAGAACTGAATTAAAAATACATCTTAATCATACTTAGACATATGTTATAGACATAGTGCTATATAATCTAGATAGCACCAGAGGGCAGGCTTACTTCAGGTCCTCATATTCTCAGCATTTCAGTGGGGGGTGGTGGCAAACCCTTCAGATATCTGGCCGCTCTCATTTTAAACCAGCTCCCACTTTGGGCTTGTGAGGCTGACGACATCTCTGCTTTTAAGATTAGTTTTAAAACGTTTCTTTTTGCTTATTGTTTGAATCAGGTGACCGTGAACCATCCCTTACTTATGCTGCTGTGTCAGGGGAACCTCCCGTGATGCACTGAGCACATTTCCTCTATTCTTTTCCCTTTCCCTCTCCAGGCATCATAACGATCACTGCACGTCATTAAGTCGGTGTCTTCTCTCTTCCACAGTCCGTGCTTCCCTCTCCCTGCCCTCCGTCTCCCTGTGCTTTCTGCAGCTCTCTCGGGCTCTGGAGCTGGATGTTTCTGACCCAGCCAACCTGCTTAGTCTCTTTAATCTCTTCTCTCCTCTCCCTCCTTAACCCAACCAGTCTAAGGCTGATGGGTGATCTCCCTAAATGTGGCGCAGCCTGATGTGTCTTCCTGTTAAAAATCTCTTAACATATTTATTCGTCCAGTGATATTTATGAAAGTGGCAATAACTGATAACAGCCTTTTAGTTGATAACAATCAAAGTTGATCTCAAAGAGTCTTTAAGCAGTGTTGTTAATTAGGTATGTTTAGCATGACAGATTTCTGATGATCTGTGTACATGAAGGTCTTCCTGGCCCGCCTGGTCCAGCCTGTCCTGCTTGTTGTTCCAGTGAAGTGAAAAACAAGATCACTGAAGGACGCAGTCGTCAAAGCCACATGTTGAAGGGTAGGAACAACGGCACAGTAAACCAGCATGTTTCATCTTCACAGAAAGAATACAAACATAATATGAAAATAAAGTGATTATCAAAGTCATGCTCCGAAATCTCTGTGTGTAAAGAAAGTGTTAGCTGTTCTGATCACTGTGATTTAGATTTCAGTAATCATTAAAAATCATTTGATGAGCTATCATGATGATCAGAAGACAGTTTTAATTTTTTAGTTTTAGTTTTTACCACAAAAATGGAATTTTTCATCTTTTTCTTATTTAAAGATCTAATTGTTCCCAGACAGGGTTAATGCCTGGATTATATAAACACAGAAGCCATTCTCCCCCAGAAACAAAATTAATAACTCTTATTATGATTCAAATGTAATTGTCTGGATTTGTTTCATGTTGTCTGTGAACTTAATTTCCCCAAACATCCATCCATCCATCTTGACTATAGGTTTGTGGTATTCAGTCTAATTGCTCCAGAATATTCTTCTTTTTTCTTTTCACAGAATCACCAACACCACGTCCAGCTGATAACACCACAAATGTTTTGAATGTTACTGACACAAATACAAAATTTGGTTAGTAATCACTGTGAATGACTTGCAGACTAATATCTGAATATATAAGCATTAATCTCTATTTCTTTTATTTCCTAGAGTCGATGTCTTTTGATCTGAAACACAGCCGCGGCACCTTGAATGATACCAATGAGGAAAATGTCACACAGGTCCCTGTTAAATCATCAGCAGGTGCAAAATATTCAACTTTAATTAAATGTAGCCACAATTATAAACATTTGCTTCCTGCGTCATAGTTAAAATGCTGCAGGATAACACATGGTGGCATCGTTTTCTCCCTCAGGCCTGCTTATTGGAGACTTAGGCAACAGCAGCTTCTACTTCAGAAATGTTACTGATGCTGCAATGAAAAGTGGTAAGAAAGAATACAAATATGTTGTGTTTGTTGTCACTAAGCATTGCCAAATCACTTATGGACACAAATTGAAAATTGTTTATTAATGGCATGTTTTCCACCATTAGACCCTAAACCTTAAAGGGGCCATGTGTTCGCTTCCATTTTGGCTCACTGGGACGTCCTTATTTGAAACTTTAGCCATGTTTAATATGAACAGCCACCCATGTAATACTGAAAATAAAGAAAAGAATAACTGGTCCCCATGAATATTAATTAAGAGTTGACTTACTTGAATATAATATTGTATTTGGACTCATACAAAACATTTATGATGTTGCCGATCGTGTCTGTTTTCTGCAGAGTTGGTTTCACCTCGCCCAGATCACACAAGTGACAACTTGACTGAAATCAGTCGGGAACATGTTACAGAGGCACCAATAAATTTATTAACAGGTTAATACTGGTACTCATTCATTGTATAGTCAGATCTTTATGACCTACTGTACTTCATGTTTGATTTCCTCTTTAATTCCTCAGTGTTACCAACACCAAGTCGACCTCATGATGATGGAGATGTCCTGAACTTTACTCTCTTTGAGGAGCTTTTATATTTGGAAGCTGGTAAATAAGTGTTTGAGTGACACGTCTTTGCTAAGAGTTTAAGAGAAGGTTGAATGTTTTAGAATGAATGTGAACTACTTCACACAGACTAACAACTAATAACTGGAGATGCACTAAAACTGAGCATGATATGAGATAAAGATTGTTTGGATGAACTGTTAAACCTCCAAGTTGATGTGTGTGTGTGTGTGTGTGTGTGTGTGTGTGTCCAATCATCCAGTTACAGCAGCACATCCAGCTGAAGATGTCAAGGATGCTTTGAATGTCTCTGACTCTGAGAAACTGGACAATAAAACAGAATCAGGTAAACAACCAAGACTTTAGAGGAAAACTCCAATCTGACTGTATAAGAAGATCTAATTGAACCCAACACTTTAAAAATAATTCTAGGACCTGCCCCAGTTCATCAGGATTCCATCTACAGCCTGAGGATCCTTACTGAAGAAGCTACAGAGGGACCAGGTAAATTAGCAGGTATCATTTTCTTTGAATTATTAATTCTTTTTTTAAAAATGTTACCTTTCTAATGTTAAATTGAAATACTTTATCAGTGTCTGGTTTTAAGATTACTTTTTTCTTTCTTTTTTTTTATTGAAATATTTATTTGGTCAATTGTATTTATATTTTATTGAGCTCCCATTCTATTTATTTAAAATGTTTTTAATGTTTGCTGTGTTTAACTTAATTTCAACTGCTGCGGCAAAGGGATTTCCCAACTTTGGGACACATGATCTGAGAAACTGCAAATTGAATTTAACCAGGAATGAGCGACTGTTTAAAAGTGTTGAGCAGAGCATGAATTTGAGCTTAGTTAACTATCTGAATATTGCTGTCGACCTTATCGACGGTGTTCACCGACTCTTCAAGTTTGATTTTCTCTTTATTTCTGCAGAATCACCAACAGCTCGTCCAGCTGGAAACACCAGAGGAGGTATGAACATTTCTAACCCTGAGAAACTTCTGGACACAAAAACATGGTAAAAAAAAATCACCAGGACTTGTTAATGATACTGCTTTCCTTTTTCTAGACTTGGGTCCATTTATTCACATCTTTAATGATACCAACGCTGAAGATGTTACAAAGGGACCAGTGAAGTTATTAACTGGTAAGAAATCCTGTGCTTTGAATTATGAAAAACATCCTCTCTTTGTTACGCAGATTAGAAATGGGGAAATTTATCTTCTTCACTTTACAGCTTCACCTGATGCAGAGCCAAACAGTGGCTCCTTTGATGGCAGCAAAACTTTCATTAATGCGACAGTGAAAAGTGGTAAATTGTTACGTTTCTGTTGTTTATTTAAATAAGTAGTGAGAGACGTATTTCTCCAACATCTTTTTTTTAAAGTATGAAAATATGTGATCTGGGCTTTTTATTTTCCTCTCAGAAACAGTGAGATACATTTTTGGGATGAGAGATAGATTAAATTTTTTTTAATCTCATTTGTATATGTAATGTCTAATGTGTGCATCAGCACTTAAAACTACATCTCTGTTCTTGAAGAATCACCAACAGCGCAGCCACCTGAAACCAGCGCAGAGACATTGAACGTCTCTGACTCTCAGAAACATCTTGGCAGACGAATGAAACTTGGTAAATCACACAGAGTGCAGCGACAAACTTAAATCTGAATATATGAAAAGAAGAAATTCAACTGAATACTTTTTTAAATATTGCAGCGTTAGAAACGTTTTAATATGATAACAGTCAGGGCACTTTGTATGATACACACACTGAAATGATTACAGAGGGACCAATGAGATTATTAACACACATAAAATCAAACTGTTTCCTCCAAAATACTGATTTAAAGATTTTAGAGACTGAATCACTTTAAAGTTATAGTGCTGCAAATAGTGTAAATATCCAGAAGGATGCCTGAGCTGCTGTTAAAATCAGGGGCTTTATCTTCTATTCAGTCAAACTTTAAATATCTTAACTTTGTACATTCATTTCAGTGACAGCAAGCTAAGGCTGAACAGGAACGAGAGACTGTTGCTGGTATAAATCCTAATGTGTGTGCCAGCTCTTCTAGTAAATGTATTTCTTTCTGCAGAATCACCATCAGAACATCCAGATGATGGATGCGTACTAACTCATTTCTATTTTTTTTTTGTCTGCAGAATCACCAACACCACATCCAGCTGAAAACAGCAAAGATGCTTTCAATGTCTCTGAGATACTTTCAGACACAGCAATAGAACTTGGTAAATCTCAAAGGAAACAAACCTCAGTTTGAATACATGAAAAGAAAGCATCAAAGCCAAAACTGTTTTTTTATTTTTATTTTGCAGAGCCGTTACTATTTCATCAGGATGCCTCCTTGAATGAGACAGACTCTGGAAATGTTACAGAGGGACCAGTACGAGTATTAACAGGTGACAAATCATCTGCTTTGAATTAATAAGTTCAGTCACTGCTCACTTTCATAATGAAAGAGCTGAACTTTGTCCCAATTTTGCTCTGCAGCCCCACTTGATGCTGACATAAAGACTGATGCATCTAATGTCAGCAGAACCATCCATAAAACAAGCATAAAAACAGGTAAGAGCTGCCATACTGGATCTGATTATTGTAATACTGTTAATATGTGAACTAACTCAGTTATTTTTTTTGTCTGCAGAATCACCAACAGCACAACCAGCTGAAAACACCAGAGATGCATTCACTGTTTCTGACTCTGAGAAACTTTTGGAAAAAACAGTAGAATCAGGTAAACCAACTGTAGCCATAAACCTCAGTCTGAATATATGAAAAAAGACACTCAGCATTATACTTTGTTTTCTAGAATCTAAAGCAATTCATTAAGATTGCAGCTATGTTACCTCCAGTGTTACTAAGAGAAATGCTATAGATCTCAGTGCAATAGAGCAGCTTTGTGGTGGAACAGGAGACTCACATCATGGATGTGCAGCCAACAAACAACTGTGTGATGCTATCATGTCAATATGGACCAAAATCTCTGGGAAATCTTTTCAGCACCTTGTTGAATCTGTGCCACGAGAATAAAAGATGTTCTGAAAGACAAAAGGGGGTTGAACTTGGTACTAGCAAAGTATACTAAAAAAAAAAGAGTGTATTTTCAACTGCAACAGCATTGCTATCTCAACACACTCATATGATTTTTTTTTTCAATTTAAAGCTTCACATTTTGAAGAACTGGAGAAAAAGATAGACACCTTCAATAGCAGTGGAAACGTCAATGACAAACCCATGAAAAGTGGTGAGAAACAGCCAAATACAGTATGTGTCCTATATTTGGCCTCAATACTGACACAAGATGCAAAAATCAGATAAGGGCTGCATGACAGATGTTAACTTTGATTACACAAACATTATGTAGGAGCAGGAAATGGGTAATAATAGATAATAATGGTTAAATACTTACATTAAAATGATCTGTCCTTTTTCTTCAGATTCTTTGTTTGAGCTTCAGACCGATAATAAGATCAGTGTGACTGCCGATGACAAATGGATGGAAAATGGTAAGAAACACGTTAAATTAAGCTTCAAATTATGCAAATCTAATTATGCCTCTATTGTATTGTTAATTGAAATTCCTGTGTGCCTTTATTCATGCAGAATGCATTATTAAAAGCATAAAATGTTCAGAGAAGGCCAGTAAAATGGAAAACACCTACGGAGCCTGGATGTCGGACGCATCGCAGCTGGATGAAGGTCGATACTGGCTGGCGGAGCATTTTTCAGGTGATTTACACGGCACCCATGAATTCTCCACAGAATTTCATGAGTTATTTACCTGGATTCAACACGGGAACTTTCTCTCACCAGGTCGAGTTTTGTTGGAAGATATGAACCTTTCATCATTGCAAGACTCTAAAAAGATCATAGATATCAAGATGTTCTACCAAGGGTGCGGCCATGTTGTTTATAAAGGGTCATTTTACTTCCACAATGGTGGAAGAAACAAACTTGTGAAGTAAGTGCTTGTGTTAAACAGCCGTACCTGTCTTTTCTTTTTTTTTGTACCAAACCTTATTGATGAATAATTTTATTTTACAGGTTTGGCCTGAACACGAGGAAAACGCAGATTCTGACCATGCCAGACACCAGATATCACAACCTTACTTATCTTTTCCGAAACTCAAAGACATACTTCAAGTTTGCCGTGGATGAAAATGGACTGTGGGTCATCTTTGCCTCAAACACAGATGACAGCACGCTGGTTGCGAAGCTCGACCCCGACACGTTCTCCATAGAGTCTGTCGTAAACACCACCTACCCCACAGTTAAAGCAGGAAACGCTTTCGTTGTGTGTGGGGTGCTGTATTTTACAGACAGCAAAGACGGAAGGGTGACATATGCCTATGATTTAAAGAAAAAGAGTCCTGTGGATGCAAGTTTTGATTTAAGGCCAGGTGACGGCATCTTGGCCATGCTGTCATATTATCCCAACAAAAAGCTTTTGTACACGTGGGACAACAAAAGTGTGAATATTTGTAGAGTAAAATTCAAAAAGACCGAAAGAAACAAAAATCAGACTCCATAAAATTACCAAGAAACCGTGCCGCTGGAGTCACACAGCATTGTATGATTTAGATGTGTGTCCCAATATACAGGTAAATAGTTGTGTAATTGTTCTTTTTGTACACTTTTCTTTTTAATTTGTTTGTACAAAAACAAAGGCTCATAGCAACTTATATTTTTGTGATTTTCTGTAGATAGACATCTGTAGTGAAAGTCTAATAATCCAATCAAATAAAAACATGTGAGACCTCTTTATAAAGCATCGGGTTCTACCATGTCAGTATAACTTGTTCACTTGTCTCGAGAGCCCATCATACTGGCAAATAAATGCACACATGCACAAATGATGCAGGTGGTGGTGGACAGCAGAGGCTTGCAAGCCTGGTTTTTGTTGCAGTAACCATGGTTACTGCATTAAAACCATAGGAATCCATAGTGGATTTTCATAAAGGCTGTTGTAGCCTATCTGATTCAAGGTTCAACATGTTCTGCTTTTTGGTTATTTGAGTTACTGTTTCCTTTCTTTCACCTCAAAGCGGTCTGGCCATTGTCATCTGACCTCTGACATCAACACCCAGAGAAATGCAGCTCACTGGATAGCTTTTTTTTTTTTTTTTTGGACAATTCTCTGTAAACCTTTTAAATGGTTGTGTGTGAAAACCCCAGTGAATAAGCAGTTTCACCAACAACCATACCACATTCAAAGTCACTTAAATCACCTTTCTTCCTCATTCTGATGCTTGATTTGAACTTCAGCAGGGCATCTTGACAATGCCTTTATGTCTTAATGCATTTGGTTACTATCATATGAATGGCTGATAATTGCTTTAATAAGCAATTAACATGGGTACCTAATGCAGGGGCTGTAAGTGCTTTTCTTTTGCCATCCATCTGCTGTAGTGAAAGTATCCTGTTTATTTCTGATGGAATATTAGCTGTGACCATGTCACTAAAATTTGTAAAACTCATTTGAGTTTTCCATTATACAGAGACCAGCTTGCCTGCATAATATTATCACTGTGACCACACAGACAGAGAAGAGCCATGGGCCGTTTTTAAAGCACTGTCATTTATCAAGTTGTTTTTATTATGGTGAACATTTAGCTGAGCTGACAGAGGCAGCCTGACATATGAAACTGTCAAGACAGTCATACAGTTTATTTTTACAGGTGGCGTGGTTGTTTGCACTATTGCCTCACAGGTAGAAGGTCTGGGTTCAAATCCACCTTTGCCTGGGCCTTTCTGTGTACATCTCCTCATTTTTGTGTGGGTTTTCTCTGAGTACTCCGGTTTCCTCCCACTGTCCAAAGACATGCTGATAGTGGGATTAAAATAATTTGTGATTCTAAATTGCCCATAGGTGTGAGTGTGAGTGGTTATCTGTCATTCTGTGTGACAGGCTGATGACCTGTAAAGGGTGTACCCTGCCCTATAGGAGCCGGGATAGGCTCCAGCCCCCCACGACTCTGAGCAGAATAATTGGAAGAGAAGGATGGATGGAGGTTCAGCCCCATCAAGTGCCCCAGTAAGGACTGTCAGCAATATAGATTACTATATATAAATCTATATACAATATAGATTATATGTGGGACTGCGCATTAATTTTAACCCTTCCCCTCTCCACCCCATTTAAAAAGACAATGCCCCTCGTTTTGAGTGGCTGTGGGTTACAAAGGCAGACAGCTCAAAAATAATATTGTGTATAATAATATCTATAAATTAAAAAAAAAAAACTAACAGCAAATAATCCCCTATTGGACAGAAAAGTGATAGATCAAAAAGAAATACAAAAATGATAGATCAAAAAGAAATACAAAAGTGTACAAAGAGCATTGCATAACACAACATTTAAATAAATAAATAAAACTGATCCTATATTTCATTGGAAGCCAGTGCAACTTAATTAACAACAGGGTAACGTGAATATTTAGAGGACTTGGTCAGCAGCCTAGCGACAGCATTTTTTCAACAGACTGTGCACGATCAAGGGAATGTTTGCTAATGTAAGTAAATAGTGGATTACAGTACAGTATAATGACTGAAGGCTGCATTAATATTCTAGATAATAATTTAAACAGAGAGAACTGAGCCTGGATTTCAAATAGCAACGTGTGACTGAAACGACTGTCAATAGGTTACACCTTTGTGCTAGAAATGGTATTTTCCTTAACTAACAAGGACAACGCAATTTCACAATATTCTTGTCAGAATTACATATTACGATGCATTCCTGAACGCACCACGAGTCATGCTATGCTTGAGTAGATCTCAAAATATATGGATGGATAGGAACTACACAGACACAAAGGAAGCCGCCATGTTGCTGACATCTTACATAGTGATTATATCACTTATGTTGGGGCAGGCTAGCTCGCTAGCCGGGTAACCAACCTAACCTAGTTCACAACAGCAGGCGTTACATCACATTAGTTCGTGTCCCACCTGGGAAATAACGGTCTAAAGGAGCTGAGCTTTTTCATTTCATGTCATAGGTACTTTGACATTAGCATGACACACTGACTTTTCAAACTATATCAAACGTACAGACGCTGTAGTGACTTAGCAAATTTGTGCTCCAGAGTGGTGGGCTGTCAAGACGCGACTGGTTTCACCGTGCACCGTGAGTAAGACTGGAAATTGCCTTGAATTTGTTAGTTACTGGTTTAAATAAGCTGGCTGCGATTACTGCGAATTTGGTTTTGTTAACAGCCACTCTTTTTATTAGCTGTGTAACATCAGCTTGTCATTTCCTCTGGAAAAAACGGCTGGTGAATTTGCCTTAGGCCTAGCATACGACGCTAACAGTTACCTATTTATGCAAGCTAACTAGATACAGCGTTCATGCAGGGTTCCTTTATCATTAGCAGGACGTAATAGCTTAAAATACCAACACCTTTGGTGTCGTTTAAACTCCAAATATTTACACCATAATGAACATCACTGGTGACTATCTCGACTCGTTACTAAGCTGCTGTGCTAATGCTAACTGTGACGTTGGAGTTATGAGGCGTTTAACCGGCCTGTTTGTTTTTTTCTTCAGCGCAGTCTGTTAGCTGTAGGATGCTAACTTTATACTTATAATTTTTTGTTTGCTTTCAGGTAATTTGAGACAGAAGAAAATATGTCCTGTCCATGCGCTTCGGCTGCCAGGTTGTTCCTAAACACGGCCAGCAGAGGTATGAAAAGAAGCACACAAACCCTACAGCTGCGTTAAGCTGCATGACATTGAGCTATTTGCTTTAGCTTGTGGAAGTAGGGCTCCAGCTGACCTAGATTGCTGTTTGTTATGACAGTCGTGTAGCTAATGTCAACAGCAGGTGAAAAAGTAACTGGTCACCGATACACACCTAGCCTTTTGTATTTCAGTTTTCAGTTTTTAGACTCACACCCAAAAGCAGAGAAAACAAAAAACCTATGCAACAGTTGCAACGCACGAAAGTTACGTAAACTTCATGGCTCGGACTGTGAAATGCCTCTCTTGATGCATATAGTATTTGGTTTGATGTTGCATTTTTCTTTGTATCTGATGTGCTGTGAAATAAGCTTCTCTGTGATACGTGTGGGCTGCAACTAATACTATTAACATGCTGATCCAATCGAAGGAATAGCCTTTCAATGTGTAACAGAATTGTAAAAATGGCTTCCTTTTTTTTTAAACTCAAGGTGACCTTTTTATCATGGGATAAGCCTAATCCCACACACAAATTTTTTTCTTTAAATGATAAGGACTATGCATTGTTTTGTTTTGTTTGTGTTTTTTTTGGGGGGGGGGTACTACTAAAATTAAATGTCATTAATTTTCAGACATGTGGCTGATAGAAATATAAAGGGATGTTGCTGTTGTTACAGGACTGTCGAGCAGCCGGATTCAACTGTTCTCTCCAATTCGTCACGGTCTTCGGGAAGCTCATTTACATCCTTTGGTATGTGTGAGGCAGTTTTCAGAGACTCCTGTCTGTTATGGCTCTAAAGATGGGACGACCAAGGACAGCGGAAGTGACGGGGGAAAGGTAATCTCTATTTGCAGCTGTTTGTAATGTCCATCACCTGGGTAAAGCAGGGGATGGTAATACTTTAATGTCACATATGCTAACTCACTCTTCTTTTACACAGAAGAGCATCGGTGAAGGGAAGAGAATGTCTGGCTCTGGAGGATCAGGGAAGGGTGGAAGCCAGCTACGCTGCCCTAAATGTGGAGACCCCTGCACACATGTAGAGACCTTCGTTTGTGAGTACACATACAGTTACTTAGTGAATGATCTGATTGTCTAATGATGTCAAGAGGAATACATTTAAAGCCATGTGACTGTGGCAGTTGTGGAAATATTTCTGTCACAGATGTTTTCTTAAGATAGAAGTTAAAATCAAGTGCCGGGCTGTCCATTTAGTGATAATAGTTGTTTGCCAGTCATTTAGAAAAGCAAAACAAAACAAGAAAATATAGATGCCAATTATGATTGAGGGTTTTTTGAGGGTATGCAATTTGTTTGTGACAAATAAATGGTATTATCATGGCTGGAAGAAGTGTGGGTGTCTTTTCTGGATTTCGCTCAACGTGGATGAAGAGGAGGAAGCTGCAGTTGGATAAATGATCATTTTAAATCCACAATTCTGTTTTGAAACATGTTAAAATCAACTTTAATATTTGTCTGTGGTACAGAGCTTTGGGGGTGGATAGCAGTAACTAAAAACAGTAGAGTAAACAGACGAGATGAATAGTGCACCACAAACCAACAGTTCAAGTATTTTCCAGGCACAGTTTGCCAAAATAAAGATGCGAATGTAAACAGTGTGAAGTTGGTTTCGTTGCTGTGTAGTGACTATTTTATATTTTTTATGCCACATCAACAGTTGGACTTCATGTTTCAAACCAAGCAGCACTATTACGCTTGATGAATGTGAGACACTTTTGTTTTTGTGACTTTAACAGTCCAGCCAGTCATTAGTAATGCTAAGAAAAAACCTTATTACATCAATTACATCAGCTTTTTTAATCTTCATCACGGCAATGTGCGTCACCAATAAACTCGATAAAGAATTGGTTTCTGATGTATGATTAATTAGCTGTTTATAGCACTATGCTCAAATAAACAAAGAAAAAATGTTTAACCAGCTAACATTTGCAGAACAGTGATGATGAGGCATCAGTCTATGTGGAAAAATAAATTCATCATACTAGAGGCCAGGCTATGCATCACTTATTTTCTCTACATCATTTGTTATTCTAGAACAATATTGAGTTGAGTTGCATGAAAAAAAAGGTTCCTTTGGAATGATCAGGATTTCTGCAATGATGACAAGATGTGGTCTCATTATCAAAATCACAATTACAGAAACAGTTGGAACACATTTTGGCTATGTTAATGGTACACAAACAGTAAAACTTCACATAAACAATAATTTCACAGCCCTGATTGTTATTTACAGCCTGGGCTATGAATGATTTACTTCCCTGAAAGTTACTGAGGGTCAGGTGTTTCAGTTAGGAAGATAGAACTGGAGCTGTAGGTTGTAGAGGAGCTCTATAAACAAAGGCCTCAGGTGCATTTCTGTAGACCTGGGTGTTCATTAATTCACAGTAAGACAAATTGTCTACAAATGTAGAAAATTCAGAACGGTTGCTGTTGTCTTGAGGTGGACGTCCCACAGACCACACCACACTAGTTAAGTTAAGTGCCGACAGCTTACAGGGAAAATGGCCCATGAGCAGATACAGGACATGTGTGATAGAGATTGTTGGAGAGTCAATTTTCTTAACCTGCATGTGATTACTCAGTGCTTAAAAAAGGAAATGATGAGTACACTTGCTTGTGTGCCAGGTTGTGATTGTCTATAACTGGGATGCAAATGAGTATGAGTTGAACTTTTAATAGTGATCAAGGCTGAAATGTATCAAAAACAACTAAGGATTAAAAAAAAAATTGAAGTTCAGTTTGTCCTGTAATGAAATACTGAATTGTAATAAGATGAAAGTTGTTGCTCAGTTTCCTTAAAATCACAATGAGCAAAACACTTCATCCAGATTTTTGGTTTTGGCATCAGTGGCATTGATCCGCAGATTTGTTGGAAATGTCTGTAAAAATAGCTTTCAGCTTGGTTTGAAATGTTCTAACATTGTCTGTGGTCTTCCTTTGTAGCATCAACAAGATTTGTCAAATGTGAAAAATGCCATCACTTCTTTGTGGTGCTGTCTGAAACGGACTCCAAGAAAGGGCTAAACAAAGAGCCAGAATCTGCTGCGGAGGCAGTGAAACTGGCATTTGCACAGAAACCTCCCCCACCTCCAAAGAAGGTAAGAAACTCAAGCAGGAACCAAAGCTGTCACAACATGCTTCTAACATGCGATTGGTAATTTTATTATTACATTTGTCTCCTTTTGTGAAGAATACATTTGTTTCCCCCCCTAGATATATGCCTATCTTGATAAGTACGTTGTCGGCCAGTCCTATGCAAAAAAAGTGTTGGCAGTTGCAGTGTATAATCACTATAAGCGCATCTACAACAACATCCCCTCTGGGAGCCGACAGCAGGTGGAGGTGGAAAAACAGCCGTCTTTAACACCTCGTGGTCAGTATCTGTGTTTTCTGTAGACATTGCATCATTCTGCATGTAAAGAAACAGTTTCGAACATTTTTTTCACATCTTGGATTTATTTTAAATAGTACCTATTATTGCAGTCTGATGGGAATAATACTGTAGTTTATAAACATCTGTGTTTTGTATTGCCTACATACATAGTGTTAAGCTCAATCAAAATATTTGGTAACATTTCTCTCTTAATTTAGAATAGAATAGAATGCCTTTATTGTCATTATACAGCTGTACAATGTACAATTTAACACTGGACAGGTGCTGAAATGTAAAATTAAGCTAAAAAAAAAAATCAAATGAAGCAGAATTTAAAAAATAAAATAAAATTCAAAACTAAACCTAAAAATCCAAAAACGCTGTGGTGGATGTTATACGTGGAGTAGAGAATTGGGGAAAGCTGTGTATTTGCCACAGTATATCTAAAGCAAAGCCACTTTAATTAAGTTGGTAATGAGTGGACAAAATATGATTATGCAAGATTTTACATTTGAAGTGTATTCATGCAAATACACATGCAGACTTTAAAGTTTGTCACAGTGAAAACTTACCACTTCCTCTCAACAGTTTCTCCTAAAACATTCTCACAAATACCTGTGAACATATGTGGCCTGAAATCATAATCTGTATTTGGCATTTGTTCATAAGTTATCACATGATTTTGTAAAGCTGTTTTTCAGTGACTGCATTGGTATTGTGATAGTGGTAATGATTAATGATAATATTGATTTAAGTACTTTGATCCTCTCCCTGTAGAGCTAGAGATGAGAAGACGAGAGGATGAATACAGATTCACAAGTAAGTGACTGTCGTCCTCTGAAGTCAGTTTCTTATTTTTAAGTTGCACAAATGCCAAAGTGTACAGACTGCTGTGATACTTAAAGGTTTTGCCTTTTTCAGGGAGAGATGTTTATAATGTATTTATGACCATGTCCAGTTTAAAGAATAGTGAATTAAAATGATAAAGGAATGTCATTGAGATCAGATAATCGGGTATATTTCCAGTTTTGTAACAGTGACCAGTTGCATAAATAAGACAGAAATTGAGTCAGCAAAGTTAAACTTGTCAGTGATTGACAGACCAGACAAACAGATGAAGTTGCCCTTTGACCTACATTCAGACCTTTGCTAATTTTAGTCCAGCTGTTCTCAGTGACACCAACCAGTGCATGTGTATTTTTAGCCTGTGCATGAAAACTCTTACTATACACAGATGGTTGTATTCACGATCAGTAAATGGCACGTTTGTCTAACAGTATCTCAAATAAACATGTTACATTGCATTTTTATAGTGATTTGTGATACATAGAATTCTTGCAGTTCACTAACAAGGTGCCCTCTATGGTTGGCTTGTTGTTGCAGAGCTGCTGCAGATTGCAGGAATCAGCCCTCATGGAAATGCACTTGGTGCGTCCATGCAGCAGCAGGCAAGCCAACAGGCACCTCAGGAGAGGAGAGGTGGGGAGGTCTTGGACTCCACACACACCGACATTAAACTGGAGAAGAGTAACATTATACTGCTTGGTCCAACTGGTTCCGGTAAGTTTGTTTTGTAATATTGCACAGATACACTGTGCAGTGTGTTTGTATTATATATGTCTTGCCAAAGACATTTTTATCCATCCATCCATTTCTGATTTACATCATTTTTCACAGGAAAAACATTGTTGGCGCAGACATTGGCACGTTGTTTGGATGTTCCATTTGCAATTTGTGACTGCACCACACTGACTCAGGCTGGATACGTGGGAGAGGACATCGAGTCAGTTATTGCCAAACTTCTGCAAGATGCCAACTACTCAGTGGAAAAAGCACAGCAAGGTGGGCAGAAGGATTTTATTTACAGAAGGGGAGTTTCCAGTGTCAAAATGATAACATATGTTTACTAAGTAAGAAAGTGCCTCCTTAGAAAACAGTGAGCACAAGAAGCAAGCAGCAGTAACCAATACAAGCATCAAGCTTTTCTTCCCCTAACACCCATAACAAAGTAAAGCAGTACTGGAGAACTCTGACATGGAAAACCATTTTGTGAAACGTAATCATTGTGAAGATTAATGCTGTTTCATTTTCATATACATTACTGAGTTTCTCTGTTAAAGCAGGTTTAAAAGCTAGAACACTTTATCGTGTTACACTCCTTACTGGGCTAAAAGAAATGTCTGTAGCTTCACCATGTTGGAGACAGTGTTTTTAGAAGCCTGCACCTTCACTGTACTCTGCACTGCATGTTTGCAAGTTTTCAGCATGAATACTGGTGAGGTGTGTACCAGAAAACATGAAACTGAAAGAAAATACTAATAGTTATGCACAGAAGGCTCATGAAAGACAAGAACTGTCTTGGGCAATGTCTTGGAAAGACATTAAGCTTTGTCTCCATGACTCTGTTCTCCTATTTCATGTGCAGGTATCGTGTTTCTGGACGAGGTTGACAAGATTGGCAGTGTTCCTGGAATCCATCAGCTTAGAGATGTGGGTGGAGAGGGAGTTCAGCAGGTTAGTAACCTTTATACAGCAATTTGTTTCAAGGCTGCAACTAATAATTATTTTATTATACATTTGTTTAATCTGGAGATCATATATTTGATTTATTTCTTGTTAGAATTTTAGCACCGTCCCTGTGGATGGTTTGAGATGTCTTGTTTTGTGTGAGCAGACAGATGATGTTCGCATTTATGACCAGCCGGTTTTATGCTTGTTTGCTTTTCATGCTGACTGAGGACTGACTTTCACTTTTTTCTTCTCTTAGGGTTTGCTTAAACTTTTGGAGGGTACAGTTGTAAATGTTCCCGAGAAAAACTCCAGGAAACTGAGAGGAGAAACGGTGCAGGTTGACACAACAAACATACTCTTTGTTGCCTCTGGTGCCTTTAATGGACTTGACAGAATCATTAGCAGAAGAAAGAATGAAAAGGTAAAGTTGACACAGCTCATATGTACTGTGTGATCAGCAGGTGTTTCAGCCAAGACTCCCGTTTGTTGTTCTTCTCTCTAAACTGAGCCTTGTGTTTTATGTCTCTTCAGTATTTGGGTTTTGGAACTCCCTCCAACCTGGGGAAAGGGCGCCGTGCAGCCGCTGCGGCAGATTTGGCAAACACCAGCGGTGAGACAGACACCGTAGCAGAGATCGAGGAGAAGGACAGGCTGCTGAAGCATGTTGAGGCCAGGGACTTAATTGAATTTGGAATGATCCCAGAGTTTGTTGGCCGTCTTCCCGTTATTGTTCCTCTGCACAGCTTGGATGAAGATACGCTCGTCCGGATCTTGACTGAACCACGCAATGCTGTGGTGCCCCAGTACCAGGCTCTGTTCAGCATGGACAAAGTAAGAGTTCTAATATTGCAGATGCTGCAACACTGTGCGGTTGTGCATGGAGGGGGAAAAAAAAGATTTGCTCATGGCTTGGGCTGCTGTGTTTACTTAGTTGGGATTGCTTAGACCAGGAATGATTCTGCACACATTCCTTTTCTTTGTAATGCTGACATCAGATTCCTGCTTTAAACACTAGCTTAGATGCAACAACAGATAAAGTAGTAGTTTCCCTTTTGATAGCTTTCCAAAAAGTTATCCGATGCATGTATTATTCAACTGGTCTTTCCAGGACTTTTTTTGACGTTTGTTGAGGTCATCTTTGTGTTTAGATTTACATGACTGGATTTTTAGAATTAAAATGATATAGTCAATGTCTTTTGTTTCAGTGTGAGCTCAATGTGACCCCAGATGCCTTGAGGGCCATAGCAAGAATGGCTTTGGAGAGAAAAACTGGTGCCCGTGGCCTCAGATCCATCATGGTAGGTGATTCTTACTGAAGGTACCAAACTTATTTTTTCTCATTTTTTTGTGTTTGTGTAAAGTGAAGGCTTGTGTTCACGCGCAGGAAAAACTCCTCCTTGAGCCCATGTTTGAGGTGCCACACTCTGACATCATGGGCGTTGAACTGGACAAAGATGTTGTCCAAGGAAAATCCCAACCCAGATACGTCAGGTCAGTGCCTCTCCTCATAGTGCTGCGGTATGTGTGTCATGCTAGAGATCAGTTTCCTTAGGCCGAGTACACCGACACTCCGTGGTTGAAACTTGACTTGTTGCCTTTATTTGAATTTCAGAACTCCAGCCAAGGATTCGACTGAAGAGGAGTACGACTCTGGCATTGAGGAGGACAACTGGCCTAGACAGGCAGACGCTGCTAACATCTGAACCACGTGTGATTCATTTCAGCTACAGGCCTTGCTGTCTCAAATCATTAGATCACTATGAACCTTTTGGATACCAAGTTTGGTACCAGCTCTTTTATTAAAGCCCCTAATGAATAAGCTGTGGACACCAGTGGGGAGGGTTTTTGTGATGAAGAAGTTGGAGTGTAACAGCCTTTGGTCCTGTGCATCAGATGTAGATTCTGTAGTGGTGCACTCACAGGGTGGACCTTTATAATATATTTCAATCTCTGGGGATTGTTAACATTTTATCTATATAAAGATAATTAAATTTTATTCATGGAAGTATTTGTAGCCTGTTTGTTTTTTTCCTTTTTTGTAGTGAGGGGCTGTAATGGCAAGGGAAGCAAAAGGAAATTTTGGGATCATACTGTACACTTGCAAACAGGGAATGCTGAGAAAGACCTGATCAGATGTTACCATGTTAGCTAATGCCTTTATAAGGGCATAATATTCCATGAGTGCATCAATATTTTTGATGGTTTCCTTTTTTTTTCCTCTTTACAACCATTGTAATAATGGTGCTCACAGTAAAATCAGCTGTAAATGTTTAGCTACACTGCTTAAGTAGCATTTGTAAGCAGTTTGTATGACATGACCTCTAATTAGGAGAACATATTGTGAGGTATAATGCACCAGCACACTAACTACAGCAGGTGAAAAACAAAGGTGACCTTTTAAACAGCCAGAATGGTTATTTTCAGTGTTTGGCTTCCTCCTTTAGCACACTCTTTAGGGAATGTATGTGTTTACTTGCAGACCTGTGTGTCACAGAGGGCTGATTTGCAAAGCAGGTTAGCCAGGTCACGGTGAAGTGTCAATGAAATATCTATTTTTGTTTTTATTATTTTATTAAAACTGAATCTTGTTCCCGAACCACGTGTTTTAAGTTTATTGTCCATAATCAAATTATCAGATCTCTTTGCGGTTGCGCTGGCTGCTTCTCCAAACCTGCTTTGTCAAACAGCCCCCAGAACAGCACAGATACTTTTCTATTCTTTGTGCGTGCACACTCGCCTCACCTTTAGTGATGTAATATCCTGTTACTAAATGGTACCTCAGTACACGTCTGTAATCAAACCTCTACTTAAATGCTCTGAACCACTCTATTATGCTCTTTAAAATGCTGTTTGTGCTTTCAAATTAGATTAAACTAGATTTTTTCTCATTTTGCTTGAAGCTTCATTTTGTTTTAGTAAAGTGTCAGAACTGCTGTTCTGTTTTCAGAGGTCTGTTACAGAACCTGTACCACCCCAACCCCCACAAAAAAATGTTAATCTTAAATTTATTGTGATTGTTTAAAATGTATAAATAAAATGTATATCTCTGTACAAATTTTTAAAAGCTCTTGAATTCTATTTTAAGTTTGAGGTGTGATAAGATGTTAAGAAATGAGCGCAACAGACATCACAATGTTGTAATACAGTGTTGGGCTGTGACCCTTATGTAAGCAGCTAATCTCTGGAAAGTATCGTGCTGTGCTTTGTTTCCCGATACCTCAGCATTTCCCTAATCCCCCTCTCCAGTACACAGGGAAGTCACACCACAAAGTGCTCATACAAAGTCTCTAATGTGGCCTTGAATACATATTGGAAAATGATGCAATCTGCTGAAATGGTAACACGCTGAAGTAAAGATTTTGAGCAGTTATCACTGTTAAAAGCAATGCATATAAATGTTAGGTATTAATTGTTTTTTAATATACCTTTCAGTGTTATTTGGTTTCCTTTTTAATTAGTATGTTTAGTATTTCTAATGGAGCTGTGGCCGTTGGATTAAAACTGGCACATGAGGTATTATTGGGAAACAAACCCTGTGATGTCAGAGGCTTAGTGATGAAGAGGTTTATCACGTACGCTGATGTTTGTGAGAGTCATTTACTCCACACCTGTTGATGTTTCAGAGGACTGTGGACCTGGAGGAACAGATTTGATAAAGGTATGAATCTATAAAAAAAAATTAGAACTTTCTTTTAAAACTTGTAGCTGGAAACACGGGAGTTCATCATGTCTCCTGATGCAGGTTGGCGGTTGGAGAGTTTTGTCGACAATGAACGTGCTGGAGGACGTCCCGTTTCAGACCCAGCTGGGTCCGCTGGAGGAAAAAATGCAGCTGTTACCTGCTCCGGACATTACTGTACCAGACTGCCATCAGATAATGCAGGAAAATGAGGTCGCACATCAAATGAAAATGCAAACTTTTTTTTTCCACCCCAGAATCTGAATATAGAGCCTACATGTTCTTCCCTATGCAATTTCTGCTTGTCATAAATTTTCTGTTTAATTGTGTGAAAATCCAAGGTTTTGAGTATTCATACAAAGTCTCTAATGTGGCAAGTTTAACAAAGCTCTTATTTTTCTTTTAATGCACTTAGGAAGTTAATCCTAATAAGATTTCAAACAGTGCAGAGGACGATGTTTTCCTTAAACAATATACACACTGTAATGAAGGATTAAGTTCAAATAGAGCTAGATTGTGTTTTTACTGTGAAGTTGAACCTTTTATTCCATCTTAATCACATTTCTTTTATCAACAGCAAGAAAAGCACAGCTGGTAAAAAGAAAATTGTACATTTTGCTGCTTTAGGGTCACATGCCTATATAGTTATTATAGTTTGAATTTTTTTTTAACATTTTTAATTTTTCAATTTGATTTTCAGTTCATCTTACTTTTAGTTTCCAGAGTAGATTTTAGTCATTTACCTTTTTTTATTGTCTCAAAATATTTAGTTCAATTTTAACACATTCACCTTATGTGTAAAAGATCCCAGTGCTGGTCCCAAACCTGGATAAATGGGAGGGTTATGTCAGGAAGGGTTTCTGGTGTAAAATCTGTGACAAATCACAGTGTGCATCTGTCCACTGTGGTGACCCCCTTAGGAAATAAGCAAACAGTCAAAAGCACCTTTGGGTGGTAAATGTCAGAGGGAATATTTTTAACTCAGTCAGGCACGTTTGGTCTCCACTAAAGCTTCCAGAGGCTGGTTGTGTTGGCAGGTTTGTCCACAGACAAGAAACTAGATAAGTTTCATTTATTTTAGCTACTGGTAGTTTTGTAAGCATAAAGCAGTCTGTTTTAATTTTGATTTCACATAACTAAAGTGTTTTTTTTCATACAGTTTTAGTTAGCTGTAGTTACCTTCACACTTGCTCGCTGATTACTGTCATGTTTTATTAGCGCACTTGAATACTACAGTTAATGTTCCTACTAACCCCCTGTACCCCCTGAAAAAGGCCCATTGCTTAAAATGTTTTTGACTCTGTTTTTCCTGCAGTATGGGTTCAACCTGGAGAGATGGATTTTAACCGGACAGCAGTTAGCCTGTCACGCTCCATCCTGCCCTCCCTACTGGCTGATGTACAGCAGGGTCACTCCCAAGAGCAGCGATCTGCCGGCCCTCAATCCTCGGCCCCGCAGCTACAGCCTGAACTCTGCAGACGCTCACTGGCTGCACCATCGCACTGTCAAGTTCCTCATATCTGACTCTGAAGATGAAGATGGTTATCACGAGGACAATGAAATGTCCTCCACTGAAGATGCCCCTCAGCTCATCAAGGGCAGGGAGCGACCCCGGAGCGCTTCACTAAAAGACCCGATCCGCAGAGTCAAAGACGTGCACTTTGGTGCTTCCCCTCACCACTGTAAGCCTGACTCACCTCAGAGTTTCAGAGGTCACAGGGGCACTTCTTCTCCCCCAGAGTGCAGACAGCCTCTGCGTGCGCTCGAGCAGCACAGATCACAGCAGGCCGGCCCGCTCCCTCAGGGCCAGAAGAACATCAAGAAGAGGCAGCGCTCTTTGGGCAGGAAGTTCTCTCAAAACACACCACCCGCTGGACCGTCCCCACCCAGACACCAGCAACGGCCCTCCTCTGCAGGGCCTGTTTTGAAAAACCGCAGGAAGAAGGTTTGATTCTCTGAGAGCATCACATAATATACTTCTAATAGGCAACTGAAGCAGTTTTCTATTTATGGCTGGTCTTCCCTTTTCATCATCAGGTCTTGGCGAGTGGTGCCTCTCGGGGGGTTTTCTTTGACTTTGCAGCAGAGCTTTTGACAGCACTCAGCCAGGAAGAGAGAGAGCTACTTGAAACAATCACTGAGAAGGGCTACCCTTTAAAAACAGCTATTTTGGCTCTGCAGAAGACAGGCTACAGGAGCCCTGAGAAGGTATTTACTCCACTGGGGTTACAAGCTGTTTGATTGCATTTTTCCAGGAAACAGTGAACCTTAATGCACTGATTTGCATCAGTAAATTCTGAAATCAAAACTAATAGGATAGGACCACACAGTGCAGTAATTAGCACCAAGAAGGTCCTGGGTTCAAATCCACTGGCCAGCTGGGGCCCTTCTGTGTGTGTACATGTTCTCCTTGTGCCTGTGTAGGTTGTCTCCAGGGACTCTGACTTCCTCCCACAGTTCAAAGACATGCATGCTAGCTTAACGGCTGATTCTAAATTGATTGTAGGTGTGAGTGAGCACGAATGGTTCTGTCAGGGGTTAACAAGGAAAATACAGCAATCACAGTCATCCTTCACCTGATTTGTATGTTTGTGCATTATGCAGAGAAGATAAGACTTTATTAATCCCTTTGGGAGTGTTCCCTCAAGGAAATTGCTTTTCCAGTAGCATTATTACAGTGCACACAAAGACAGGAAAGCAGGTAAAGGTAATAATATAGTATAAATAAAATACACAATCTGTTATATACATACATATTGCACATATAATCCCATTATGGATTGATGGCATATTTGGTCCTTAATGTCCTTACACTGTACAGTTGTACATGTCCTCTGTCCGCCTGTTACCCCTCCTGTTGTAGTTTGATGGCACGAGGGACAAAGGAGTAATGCAGTAATAGTATTCAAGTTTAAATAAATCTTGTGTTGACATTCTAAAATGGTAAACTACATTTAACAGTGTACAGAGAAATGAAATTCTTGTTCTTGGCCTCTTTTTTAACCCTTATTGACAGGTGCTAAAGTACCTGGTTACCTGTGACCGTCTGTGCCAGCTGGGATATGATCAAGCGCAGGTGGAAGAGGCTTTGGAGATGTTTCAGAACTGTGAGAGCAAGGTAACCCATTTTCCCATGACAACAAAGCAGCACCAGCCATGCCTTGTTGCAACTTGACATGAGGCAGAAATACATTTTTTAAAATGTTTTTTTATCCTCAGGCTGCAGAGTTCCTGCGACTGTTGACTCAGTTTAATGAGATGGGCTTCCAGCAAAGTGCAATCAAAGAAGTGCTGCTTGTTCATGAAAATCACCATGAAAGGGCTCTTGAGGAACTCATGACACGTATGGCTTAAAGAGGTTCTTACACTTCCAGCATAAACAGCTAGAGTCACTGGAAGAGCAGCCGGTCCTCCCAGGCCCATCCCCTACCTACATTTTTTATAGAAAGTTAAACAATACTATAAAAATTAAATTATAACTCTGGCAAGGTTTTGCCTCTGTGGCTGAATTCAATTACTGCCTTTTAACCTGCACTCAAAATAAAACAAGTGCAACTGAAAGATGAGGCAAGAATGAAAGCAACAAAATATCACCTTTCAAAACATTTATTTACAGGTTAAGAAAAAGACTAAAACCACCTGATATTTGGTTTCTGGAGAGCAAATTTAGCTGTCATTCCAGCTGGAAGAAGAAAGTCATGGTGACACCATCCAATTTCCACATTAGTGAAACAAAGTAGCGCTCTAGATTACAGGTAATTCTTAACTTAAATATACCAGAAATTTTAAAAAATGATCAGATCAAAAAAAAAAAAAAAGGAGCCACAACAGAATGAAAATGCCAGAGATGTGCACAAAGCAGAGGAAACCCTGGAATAAATTCTAATTAAAGAGGAACAATGGAGAAATGTTCACAAAGATTAAAATTTTACATTTTTTTGGCAAAAAGAAAAAAAAAAGTTCCCCCTTGTCCATTGTGTGAAATCGACACCAAACCACCACACTGGTGAGTGACCCTCTGGGCCAGAGCAACTCCTTTGCACCGTCACTGATGACCGACAGTGGAGTTCAGCAGTCCTGACTTCACATTTGCTTTAGAAGCCTTCGTGAGGTCCCTCTGTAAGAAAAGTCCAAATTAATTTTTTTCCTACTTTTTTAAAAGTATCAATCCAAGTTAAATGTTTGTGTATGAACATGGTTCTCTCATGAGACAAACAAATCAAATGAAATGGGGATTCACTTTGAAAAACTGAACCTCATGATGACCAGGTTTATGAGTCATGTGGTGGAAAGTTTAAGCTGCAACTCAAATCAAATTATTGGGACTTTGGTATGTCAGGAACGTTTATTTACAGTACAGGATTGTAGTCATTTCACCATTTTCTTATGACCTAGTGCACTTTGACTATATTTGTATATTCATTGTAGACAGCTTCTTTTGGTTGTTCCCTTGTTTGGTGTTAATTACAATTTTTAAAAATTAAGTCGTCATTATAATCATTTTTGTAGGTTTTACTTTGTAACAAAATGTTGAATTTCATCTGTATTATAAAATAAAATATATTTACATAACAATAACGATTTTTCAATTTGCAGAAGTCCTAAATTATAAATTTGATGCCAAATAGCATTTACAAATTAAGCAAAACCTTTCATGGTTTGGATATAAAATAATGTTATTGAAGTTTCTTTATGACACTAAAGAAAGGGGGGGGTGGGGGAGTATTTTCCTTTCAGTAGCTAAACAGATGTAAAAACCCCATTTACCGCAAATTCCGAATAGGAGCCAGCAACAGAGTTAAAGGTGAAGGTGTGATCTTGAGTATCCTGAGACCTTAATGGTGTGCCGCTTGGAGCGTTCCTATTAAGGTGGGAGATATTTTCCTTGTTTCGGTCTAGTGCACGGGGTGTCTTTCCAGGTCCGGGGGTTCGCAGGCCAAGACCAAGACCCTACAACGAGACCAGCTAGAATGACTGACGTGTTTTGGAAAGGGCTTTCAATTTCATTTGACTACATGGGACAATATGACAGACAAGCACTTTTATAGCAGCCGATATCTTGACATACAAATTTCATATTATGCACATCTCAGTTGAAGATACGGGACCTGACTAGTTGGGTAGAACGAGGAGTTATTATTGCCTGCAACATATTAGGGACAAACACTACACTCAGTTGTTGGTAAAATCAGATCAATGACCGTGAAATCTGGGGCTCAGACCTGCATGGAATAGTGAACGAACCAATCGAATCCTGATTGCCTGACTGTCAAAAACAACATGGGGCACAATACCTTGCTAGCAGACAATGGTGGTTTCTGTGTGGAAGAATGACATATGGTCCCACCGAAGCCTGAGTTCAGAAAGCTGGTTGGAGTGGAGATGGTCGTGGTGCCATTAAGCTGAGTGAACAGGAGACAAAAGTGCCTCAGTCAGCGTCATCTTCAACATTAATGCACAATTATAGAAATACCAAAGAAATATCTACCTTTTTAATTTTTGCAGGAGTGGGAGTCCCTCCTACCCGCCTTTTAGATGGTGTTCTCACTGTCGTTCCGTACAGCATTTCTTCTTGTATCTGCTTAGTTTTCTTCATTTGCTATTTGCCAAAGAATAATGCATTTAATAATCACATAACATTACTGCATACAGGGAAACGCAAGACGTGGCAGATTCTGTCATACCCTTTCAAGTTTCTCCTTCTCCTTTTCATTGTGATGTTGATCCCACTGCTGTTGCACATACTCAAGAAATTTCTGCCCATTCACCAAGAAATCCTTGCCATGCTCCTGCTCCCAAGCGTCGATTTGGGCCTTCAGACTCTTTTCCAACTGAAAACATACATGTGTTTTTAATATAGTCAAAGTTAAATTTTTTTATTACACTCCCCTTCTCTCATGTATGTAAAATGTTTTGTTAAAGACAGTGAATGTACTCAGGGGTAGGGCTGCAACTAACGACTATTTCAATAGTCGATTAGTCATCGACTATCGAATCGATTAGTCGACTAGTCGGATTATGAATCACATAATTATGAAATGGCACTTATTTAGCTCTCGGCTTTTACATTTAGCATAAGGTTATTTAAAATGTGGTAGTAAACACATGGAAGATGGATTCTTTATTCAAAAATGTCCCTTCGGGGACCTCGGAAGGGATATTGGAGAAAAAAGAACATGGGAGGGGGGAAAAAACTTTGTAATGAAAAAATAAAGTTTAAATTTTATGTCCTGTTTCATATTCGTATATAAACAAATAAAATAAAAGCTCGAGCCGTGTGTGTGTGTGTCGATTTTTTTTTTTTAATTAAAAGTTTTGTGAGATCTCACCAAAGTCCGTCTTTTTTTTTTCCTCTCGTGTTTTTTTTTTCCATGTCCCTTCCGGGGTTCCGTACAAAACATCGTGTAGCTGCCACATG
>VOQJ01017680.1:0-17966 GCA_015052665.1 Apistogramma diplotaenia | reverse complement strand
AACATGCACCTGATTCTGAAGTGAAGTTTCTCACTGGTTGAGTGATCCACTTTAAAGATGTGATTCGGCGCGAACCATGTCCGGTCGCTCTCCCTCATTAGGCCAAACAAGCTGCAGTACACCGGACCGATCCCTGGAAAGAGAACAAATAAGTAAAAATGTAAAAAAAAAAATAATATATATATATATTATATATTTTTTTTTCAAGTCTGATAAGTTCATGCTTGTTAACGTTTGATGAAATCCCCCTTGAGCTGTTTATGTGTGCAAGACTATGACGGAAGCCAAGACAGTGACCTGGACCCTCAACCTTAGACCAGCACTTTGTACATGAAGTCAAAATAAAATATTTTTGCCATGTATGAAAAAAAACCCCAGATGTTTATGAGATTTTGAGTTCCTGAGATAGTAAAAACATCATTCTTCTGGGTCAGGCTACCACTCTTTGCAACATTGATGCTCAAAATTTCCCATGAGCATAAGTAAGATATTTTTGCAGCCTTGCCAAGTGAACTTACTGGACAGAAAATGTCATCATGTATGCGGAAGCGCTCACACGTGTGAAGCAACAGCATGAGGACACAAATGCTGCTGAGAAGGAAATGGGTTCAACCACAACAAGGGAAGCATAGTCAAAGTGCTAACAAGGTTAATGTATATGCCTAAGCCCTAACTTGTGATATCATTACAATAAAACAGCATTAAGTAACAAAATACACTGCAGAGTAAAATACTGCAGTGTTACACTTTAAGAGCTTTGTACTGTACTGCAGGTTAGACTTGACAGCTTTATGTGTCTTTATTAAGAGACCGAACAATGACACAGAACATCTGAGTATTTAAGATCCTGTCCTTTTGAACTTCTTTCTTTGTGAAGAATAAAAAGCAGAAACATCTGACTTCCTGGTAGGAACACAATTAAACAGAGAAAGCACAATTCAGCTGTCATTAAATTCAGCTGTCAGTGGAAAGAACAGTTTAAAAGACAGTTGGAAGGTAAAGTAGAAGTTTAAGAATGGATGAAAGGTCAAGAAGTAGGGAAATACAGAAAGACTAGATGGGGGGGAAAAAAGGACTTGTTCATTTAAGGAGTTCCAGAAGGAAGGCTGCTGGACACTGGGGCAGAAAAAATGTGTTGGGGAAAATAGACACAATGAAACAACTTCCTGACTTGAGTTTTCTAGAAAGAGAGGACAAGAAAGCAGCATGGACATCTTACTTCTGTTTTCACGAAATGGAAACAGGCCGGAGTGACCTCATTCTGGTATTAAAATGTGCTTTTGCATGTTGTCCTTCATAATTCGATTAGCTGCATATGAATAGACAGAATTTGCATACGATTTTTGGTACCCAATAACCTTGCGGCCTCAAATTTTCATTGTTTATGTTGCTGAATACATATTTTTCCCTGGTAACTGGTGGCTGCTGGAGGTTGCTGACCAGTCTCGAGGCCTGGGCTCATGTTATTAAAAAAAAAAAAATCACTGTCCAGTACAAACTAGCACATCACAAATCAACCACAGCTATGTGCAGTGATCTG
The DNA here is from genome assembly GCA_015052665.1 of Apistogramma diplotaenia. Lineage (NCBI taxonomy): Eukaryota > Metazoa > Chordata > Actinopteri > Cichliformes > Cichlidae > Apistogramma > Apistogramma diplotaenia. Next base: position 16,426 of record VOQJ01017680.1, on the reverse strand, counting down.
AGAGAGGTTTATGGATGGAGCAATCTTCCAATTATAGTCAAACAGTAAAAGAAAGCGTGTTTTTGCCCCCCAAGAAAATGCATTAAAAATGCAAAAATGCTAAATTCACTTGCATTTGTAAAGAATGAACCATAGATGTAACACAGAAAGGCCTGGCAGCGGTTGCTTATTGCAGAGGCGCAGGAACACTGGCTGCTGACCTTAAGTCACCAAACCAGATGATGGGTTAGCAGATCGGTCTGGCACAGCAAAAAGCAAAGAACACGTCCCTCAAATTGGATCATCGTCGCTTGTTTGGAAACACTTGATGGTAACCAGGAATCATATGCAAAGATGGCTGCAGAGCTACATCTTTGTAATCTTGAAATCACATCACACACTGCAGCATAATGAATGCATAAATGCCAAGAAAAACTATGCAGTGGTTGCTAATGTGAATCGTAACTCGGACGCTGTACGGTAACATTACACCTTCTTCCTATGGTGATTTATGTCATTGAATTAAGGGATTATGAAACCTTATAAACAAAATATACATTTTTGTGAAGATTTGAACTTAAAAATGCTGTGTTGCCTGACAGTGTGCCTTTTATTACCAGAATCTGCACATACTGAAGTTTAGTTAAAGATTTCCTGACTCTAAAGACTTAAATGAGACAATCTTTACCTGTGCTGTAACCAATTTAGAGCTCATGTGGGTTCTTGTAGAAAGATATCTGATAATAAAGAGGCCATCTTGAACATGAATTTATGAATTATGTGTTTTGTACAGAGCAGATTAACAGCTCTTGTTTTCTTTAAACAAAAATGTATATATTTATTTTTTAAGCTGAGGGTTAGAAAACTGCTCAATAAATGAAACTATATTGTGCGCGTGTGGGCAAACATGTGAACTGAAACCCTGCTGTGACTCACCGCATGCTTTCGCTGCAGAGATGCAGAGTTCCTCCACCACATACTCTCCAGGTGGAAACGTGAGCACGCTTTCTGAGTAACTGGCCCCACCCTCTCCTCCATCCTTCCTCTCACAGTACCGGTGGACGCTCAGACCGGTGGCATTCAGGTCTCGCTTCGGTCCTGTGGCCGAGTCTAGGTTTGGGGGGAGACCATTCTGGTTTTCTGTGATGGGCGGGTCCATGTTTGCCAGCAGAATACAGGCCATGTGCCGCTTAAAAACAAAAACATGCACCTGTACGGAAAAAGACATAAAATGAGAAAGGAAGGAATGCGTTAATATACACACTCCTTGATATCCTGCACCTATACTGCAAATGCACTGGGAGCCCCTACTGTTTATCCTGCAGCATCGTCTTACAAGTCAAAAAATGTTGCAGCTGCAGCATGAGGTTAATGTGTACCACCAGACTCTGCAGCATTTTTAACAGTTGGGCCAGAGCTCGGTTGCTTGGTTGCAGTGGTGGTGAGGTTGCAGAAAGAGTGTTCGAGTCTGAACTGCTTCAGTCTGTCCAAGAGGCTGCAGGACCTGAACAGACTTCCTAAGAAATTTGTTCTAATGGAAAAATGCAAAGTCATTATCTATCCATGAATGTGGAAGGCTCTAAGTGGAGGCACCGTGCAGTGCATCTTAACTAAACGTCCTTTGCTTGCAGAGATGTCGATGCAAAAAAACAAACCATTCATTTACAATAAAGTCATTTACACTCAGATGAAAAAGATAAAGAGTAAAACTTGAGTGGAGCTGCACATTTATTCCAAGTTAATTAACTTTAATTTGCACAAACATGATGGCTGCATTGATCAGGAAGTGATGCAATGCCACTGGCAAACACTGGCACATTTTTTTGAAGCCGTGGATTTTTGGAACGACTCACTCAGAAGCCACAGATTTCTATATAAGCAGAACATGAGATAAACTGCAGACCGTATCAGTGCTCTGTACTTTTAGCTGCTCCCTCATTTCCCAAGTGGTTGTACTGTAGCAACATTTGATTTGGCAGATATTTAAGCTGGACGTCCTTATTGAACTTTCCATCTATGTGGGCTTGGAAGTACAAACATTAGCTAATAACCTACACAAAGATACTCCTATGCAGTTTTTCAAAAACCAAAAGCATGCCAATTGGTTGAAAAGTGGGCCGGAACAGGGATGGGAGTGACAGAGGAGCTCACCAGCAACAAAAAACATTAACAGGAAAAAATACCATATCAAAAGCATAGACAGTGGCTGCGGTGGACACTTTTCATTGTTTTTAACATTTGGTTTCACTTCAGCTTAGTATTTTACAACCTTACTCTTCTCAGGATCTCGCTGATGGAACAACAGCACGAGCAGGAGCAGCCCACAGCTGACACTACCTGAGCTAGAACTTGTCCATTTATAAGAACTAGTCCATTTACCTTCATCAGCAGACAGCCTCTGTGGGCTGTAAGCTCCCAGAGGTTTGCCAACAAACTGCCAACTCGTTCAGCCTATAAACTGTTCTGCTCTCAGCAGAACTATTCTCCAAACTATGGGCTGCATGGCACAAAATAAACAGTATTTCCTGATTTCAATTTTCATGGTATTCTCTAATGAAATTACAATATCTCTTTAACAATGTGAACATCTGAGAATGTACTGCGTGTTTAAGGAGACCTGAAAGTTTTACAAGTGACCAATATAGTTTTGTTTTTTTTTTAAAAACCAATAACAATATTTAGTGATTTCAAAATCCAAAATTCTGACAGATCAGCAGACAGGGCTGCAGCGATTCCTTGAGTAACTCGAATAACTGGATTATAAAAAAAAAAGTCCTCCACACAAATGTGTTGCTTCGATGCTTCGTTTAAACTCTGCAGTGTTCAGGTGTCCCCGTGGAGGCGTTTCACCTGCATCAGCAGCTCGTTAGCTTTAGGTTAAGGGATGATTTCTTTCATTTGGAAAAACGGCCCTTTAATGCCGAGTGTAAACGCCAAAACGTTTTTCCACACTTCTTGACATTCCTGTACTCATGATTATTTTACATTAAAAATTTTTTTCTTTAAAAGACATAAATACAATGAAAGGCTTTGTTTGTTTCACAAATGCATGCAGGTAAACTATTAACAACACTGCACTTTCTAAAATGGAAACCAAGGAGCAGTTAACTTTAAAAGACCTGCGTTTTTTGAATATTCATTATTGCTCATTAATAAAACAAAGGTATTTCTTATCCAATTATGCAATTAATCAATGGATTAATCGATAGAATCTTCGATTACTAAAATCATTGATTGTTTTTTGTTTTTCCAGACACACATGAACCAATTTCCCTAACATCTGTTATGCACAGTTCTTTTTTTTAACTTCTTCACGGTTCGCCCGACTCTGCTCAAATCTGGTCGTTGCCCTCTGGTGGACAAACCAGTCATAGCATGACATCAGCATCAGCTGTTATAATACAGATAAACTGACAGATAGCTAGTATCGCCCAATAGTCGTGACCCACTGATAAATCGGTCCGGCTCGAAGCATAACTACAGTAATTACCAAGCGCACCAGGACAGTGACAATTTCACAGCATCCAGCACAAACCAGAGTGTTATTACTAAGTGTTAGAAACCAAGAGGAAGTGCAATGATGATGACAAAAATGACATAAACAAACTGCACAAATGCTGCTGAGCGATAACCAACAAAGTAAACAAGATTTTTTGGCAGACAATACAAAAACATGGGTTTCATGTAAATTAATACGAACCAGCAAGTTTGTGTAAACTTCATGGGAAATGCGCGCTGATGAGATAAAACATTACAGCTGCACTTGACAAATACGCTGTTCCTCTATGAGAAAAATATGCTTTCACCATAAAGGAATGAAGTCTAATAAAAGACCTCCGTGGTACCAAAACATCACCCTTTAAGTCCCCATAAATCTCACACTGCTTCATGCTAATTCCTCCTTGGCTCTTTTAACTGTTCCACACTCTTATTTTGAAATCCAAGCTTCTGAGGTCGTTTGGCCCAAACTTGAGAAAGCCTTCGATCAGATCAGCTGATTGACAGGTTTTAAACAACTGCTGACATTTTATTTGTATAGTTTAGTTTTTCCTTTTGTTTGCTTCATACCACTGCTTCAAGTTGAGGATAGGCACACGCCTTTAGGATTTTTATCCAAACTATGATGCAAATTGTAACTGCGTTTTTGAAAAAGTGCCATACAAACAAAGTTACCATATTATTTCTGGACCACGGTCAGTTTGGACAGTAGCTATCACAACTGACTGAGATAAGCCTTCCTGCTTCAGACAGGGTCTCAGTGCTGTCATGGACACAGTATCTACAGGTTACAGAACTCTACCTATTTATCCTCTAATATATATAGAGAGAGTGTTTATTTGCTGTACAGAAGGATCATATGCTTTCACAATATTTGAGTTGCCATGCTTTCAAAATGCATTTGAAATCAATCACTATTTAACTTTTAAATCTTTGATGACCTAAATTCAGTTAATGGGATATTCCTTATTTCATTACTGGGTCAAAGGATCCAGCAGGGCTGTAAGCGGCTCTGGGTTTAACAGATTACTTATTAAGTGCTGTTCTCTCGTGGCATTTGTATTCTGGCCACTGACCTCCAGCACATTCAGCATTTATCTGGGGTTTTGCTTCACCATCGCTGGGGCTCAATGCAAATGACAGTAACAGCAATAGTTAATTATTATTTTACTCTGCATAAGTCAAGCTACTTAAAAAAAAACTGAAGCTGAAGGTATAAAGTTAATAATAAAAAGGGGAGACTTGCACTTTATTTTTTACAGTTCCAGCTTAATAACTGCTGCAATAACACTCCTCAGTTGTTTCAGCTTTCTACTGATGTTATTCTTACTGGTAGATAGCTGGGGACAGTTTTACAAGAACAGAGAAAAACACAGCTCTGTTTGCACACCCAAAATGTTTATCACGTAGCGCACACACACACACCCAGAGCTGCTCCAGTTCCTCGCTGTGCCTTATCAGGGCCTTGGAACAAGTTGAGGTCAGAGCTATCAGCTCGCCCACATTTGACTCTTTCTAACTGCTCTGTTTTACTTCTGGTTCTAATGATGGCTCTTCGATCAGGCTGGGCTGTGGGGGCTTTTTCCAAAATTGTGATTAAAAGGTGTTTTTTTTCTATGCAGAATTATAATTAACAGCAGGTGATTTTAAAAGATGTGAAACCTACAATTAGTGGCTATGTTGCATAAGCTCAGTGTTGTGGTAGTGAGTTTCAGACTTGAGAGACAGACACCTTCTCTTACCTTTAAGATTAAGGCTTAAAACTTTCCTCTTTCATAAAGCTTCCAGTTAGGGCGAGATCAGGTGACCCTGAACCCTCCCTTCGTTATGCTGCAATAGGCCTGGGCTGACGGGGGCTTCCCATGATGCACTGAGTGTTTCTTCTTGGCTATTTACTTTTCACTCTCTCTGTTTTCACACCACTCTGTATTTACTTGTTGGTTATTAATAATCCCAGGCTCTCTTCCACAGCATGTCGTTTCTCCTTTTGGTCCTTGCAGCCTCCTCTTCCTCTGCAATCCTCCTTTCGGCTTCATCTAATTGTAAATGTCTTTAAGTAAACCACTTATCTCTTCTATCCTTGGTCCCCTAACCTACAGCTAACCATTACACTAACCCAGTCTATACAGTATATTATCTTTACTGACTTTATTAGAATTTTTAATTTATGCAGATTTTTCTTTCATCAAAAATGATTCACTATTGAATCATTTTTTTTAATCTTTGTGACAACTGCTCCAAGTTACAGGATCTGACACTCATCTCACTCAAACAAATCTCAGAACAGACCGCTTCACTGTACTGGACGGAGGCAGAAATCTCCAACTGAACATGTATCATCCTCCGTCAGCTAAAATGTTTCATATTTCTCCAACTGCACCTTCAAAACACTCATTTTTGTATATTTTAGACAACAGCAACTGTGCTGCACAGGCCGTGTATTAGTAGAAGCTGATAAAAGTTCAATAATTAGTACTAGTGTGATTTTATCTGACATTACGAGACAAGGCGGCACGGTGGCGTGGTGGTTAGCACTGCTGCCTCACAGAGAATGACATCTGGAGGGCCTGGGTTCGATTCCACCTTGGCCCAGGCCTCCCTCTGTGTGGAGTTTGCATGTTCTCCCCGTGCCTGCGTGGGTTTCCTCCAGGTACTCCGGTTTCCTCCCACAGTCCAAACACATGCACTTACTGGGGTTAGGTTAATTGGTGACTCCAAATTGCCCATAGGTGTGAATGTGAGTGTGAATGGTTGTCATGTTCTCTTTCATTCAATAAAAATGTAGCAAATATTAGCTGTGGGCTACAGTTTCAGATGACTGTCCACGTTCTGTTCTGCAGACTTGGTGAGACTGGAATAGTGACACTTAAACCTGCTGCAAGTTTGGGTTAGAGAGAGCCTCCAGCGTGCACAACATCTTCACAGCATGTTAACGACTGCTGTCACCAGCTGCAGGCTATTACGGCACCACTGTCCGACCTCAGGATGACAGATATACAAGTCAGCATTTTCTACACAGAGAGTTATTGTTTTCCCTCTGCTTACATTGGGGAAATGCTGCCCATCCCCGCACTACATGCTGCCAAAGATTTCCCAAGTGGCTCTGAATCTCCTGACTCATAATGTGCCTTTGAGGAATGACTTTGCAAGTAAGCACACCTTCTTAGGCCAAGAATTTGCATTAGAAGTCTGAGCATTCTACTGTTATTCTGGGCCATTTAATAAACAAACATGTATATTAAGTCTGTGCAGGTTCTCGCTTGGTACTCGAGCTTCTTCCCACAGTCCAAAGACATGCTTGGTAGGTTAACTTGTGGCCAATAGGCATGAATGGCTGTCTGTCTCTGTGTTTTTGCCCTGTGGTAGAGTGGTGACTTGTCCAGGACTGTATGCTTCACCGTGAGTTCAGCTTACCCAGAGTACAGGTCACACAAAGCTGGTTATCAACTCGCTCAGTTAACCCAGGCTCTCCCCCGTGGGTTCAAGTGAAAGGTATAGCGTTGGCATCATCTAAGCAATCTACAAGGGATGTTTCAGGGGTCACATGACTTCTCTTTGAGTGCCAACTGACATTAAAATGACACAAGTAAAATGCAACGCAGTTCCAAAAAGGATAAGCCATGAATGTGGCAGCAAATCAAATGTGGAGCTTTAGCACACTGAGTGGTAACAGGTCTGATGCTTATTGTTGTTGGTAGCTTTTGTTGTCATTCTGTCTGTGAACACAACAGCTCGAAGAGGTTTGAAGCAATGCTGCTAAACTTTGCAGGAGTGCAGAGTGGGGTCATGGCAGCAGTTCATTCAAATTTATTGAAAACTGTCAAAAAGTCTCATAACTTAGAAACTATGATTCCTACGAGTGTGGTGTGTATTGTCAACATATAGAAAGCACTGTAAAAAATTAAAATATCATGCCACATTTAACTGGTAAGTAATAACAATGTTATACAGAGCTATTTAAAACGATGTTTTCTCGGTTCTTTATAAGCATACTTTAAGAAGATTGCAGTGCGGTAAAAACACATGCAGGCTTTTGTTGTTTTCCCTGTTTAAACCCATTTTAATATTAATATTTATCTTTTTATATGGATTCATTCTCTTTCTCTTGACAATACTTTCTTTAAAGATATCACACACTGTAAACTACACAAATGGGCCACCTTGAAAGAAAGACTGAGGTCAGAGATGATATCCGGATTCAAACCATAATGTGATATTTAGAATCATTTCCTAAATGTTGCTAATACAAACAGAAGCAGGAAACTTTTAAGCATAGTTTTAAAGATACAAATTCATGAAAGTGTATGAATTTTATGGAAGTAAAACCTGATAAAAGTGTGACCTTACTTCGCCTGGAAGAAAAGGTCAGAGGTGCAAAGTGACACGATATTTAGAATCCCCATACATCAATCCCTATATGCTTACATGTTGTCAATACAAACAATGGCAGCAAGACACTGCAGTACTGTGAGCGGGTGGAGGTCTGTGTCCTCAGAGCGCCTCTTGTTTAGTAATGTGAAGCAGCAGCTGACAGAGTCCTTGAATTTCAGCATAACAGAATATTTGCCAACTTTCTTATGAGGATTCACACACGTCCGGAATATCATTACTTACCTCTCCACACACAGCAAAAGGGGTCGGCTGTATCTCAGTCACCATGCTGTATTTCACCAGTTGTTCCTTTTATTCAGGAGGTTTGCAGAGGTGCAAACAAACACACACAAATATGCAGCTTTGATGGATGAAACTATTCTGGCTTTACAAGCAGAGGGTTGTTTCCTTGCTCGTTGCACTGTTGATGCCGTATAATTCTCTGGAGTCACTGATGCTAACTGGACACTTCAGGTGGCAGATGCTGTCTAAACCTTGATTCAGGCCCAGCTGACACAGAGATCATCAAAATGACTGTGGCTGCAGTGAATGTCTATGGATAATGGCTCTGGATCACCCTCTGCACCACTGTGTCATGTTATTGAGCTATTCTACCCTATTAAAGCTACTTTTTATAGTTTGTCTGCAATGTTTTGGCTGCACAATAATCTCCCAGCATTTAAGATAATGTGTTTCAGTTTTAAAAAGTCACCACGGACTCATTTGTTAAAGTAAACTGTGCTGCCTGTTATTGCCTAAAAAGGCCCCTTCTGGCAAAAATATTGCTTTATTTTAATAAAAATTTAAAAAAACATGTTTTTTTCACAGAAATAAAGAACACTAAATCAAAAGAAAACAACAACATAACAGAGAGCAAAAGACTGGGAATTTTTTACCAAAATGATTCATTATGGGATTTAATATTAGCAAATACATAAACAGTACAATGACAGAGTTGAATCTAGAGTTCATGTCACTGTCCACCCACTTCCCATATATAGAAGTGTTTATCATGTTTACACTTCCCCAAAAACATCTACAAAACATTGAGGGGTTGCACATATTGTTTGTGAATAAATGAAGTAAAATAATAAGTGTAGTGTAGTGACTCTTTCTAATGAAGCAGAGCATAGCGACGTTACTTCTGTTGCTATGTATGAAGAAATACTCCAACTTAGAGAAACAGCCCACAAACGTTAGCCGACACTCTGTAGTTGAAGGTTATCCACAGAGGCTGGCCGGATGGCTGCTGGAATCACTTATTCAATGATATAAAATAACAGCAGATGACTCATTGTATGCAGTATAACCTGTGTGATGCCTCATTGGCTTATGAGACTTCACACGGGTCCGGAACATCATCAGTTACCACCCAAACCCAGTTCAGATAACTTTGATGTATGAAAACATCATCTGAAACTGTCTTACACACAACTTCCTGCCGTAATCTTATCACCATTACTGATGCTATCTTACAGTATTTAGGTACGGCTTGAGCCAGCTTTTTCTACTTCCTGAGACTGGAACTTTGATACCAAGTACAAATCGGATACCACTGTTAAATTAAGAATATGTATTTCTCACTGTACCTTTATTATACATGCAAGGGCATCTCTGTTAACTGCACATTAAAAATGCAAAGTAAAATGCAGCACATGCAGCATGACAAAACAAATACTCAAACAAAAAAAGCCCTTTAAATTCAGCAGTAGGTGTACAGTAAGCATGTTTAAGTTAAGATCAGGTTTTCCATACCCAAAGTGCACAGCAGCAAAATGCCACTGTCCCCAGATCTGTGAGGATCTGGGTTATGTTAAAAAGCCACTGTTTGAAAGACTGTAGCTGGTATCCAAGTGACAACATATGCGGCTAAAAAATTGAAGCCAATGCCCACAGTTTCCTATGTTAAAATGCATACATTTAAAACATTAAAAGGCATTTTTAAAGGCCCTTTACATAGTGATTTGGCCTCTATGGTTTTGCCCCTTCATAACAACACTAAGGGAGGGTGAATTTTCTTTATTAATTTTCTTTAATAACTCATATCCACCTGTATACTGGCATTAGGGGCGTGGCTACTTTGACAGACAGGCGTCCAGTCAAGAGGCAGCTGTCTGGATGCCTCACCTTTCCTAACTGGAGTCACTGAACTGGACTTCCCTGCTGTGTCTGTGCCTATTGAGAACTATTATGGCTTACTGTGTGATACAGCCCATCCAAGTGGTTTGTGCTGTTTTATTAGTCAGTTACCAAGCATGAATTCGCAGATATGTGGGGGCTGCGTGTTGCACGCACACAGTTTATGAATGCACTTAACATTCCACTCTTTCCCCCAAATATGCTAATTCCCAACACCAAATGCTATCGTTAAAGCTTCAACACTGAAAGCCTAAAATCGCTGGGTGACATCACGGTGGCTACGTCCATCTTTTATTTGAGCTATGGTAACTACTTCAGCAGAGGCAGAGAAATGCACAGAGGTAAACTGGAACTTGACCCAACATGAATTTACAGATAACAAGAGAACAATGCTGTTTGCTGTGAGTGCTCGGTGATGGTCAGCCAATCAAATCATACAGAAGTCAGTGGCGATTAACGCTTTGTAATGACACACAGAGACGTGTGGTACGCTGACTAAAGAAGCTAAAACTGACATGTTTTGTCATGCATATGAAGAAAGTCATCATTATTTTAAAGCAAAAATAATGATTAAGTTACTAACTGTGATGCGTGCTGGAACAGGCTTTCAGTCACAAGAGAAAAAGGCAGTTAAGCTACCTAAAAATAGCGCCTTTCAGGGTCAGAATTAAAAGAGCAATTTCATGTCGCATTTCACACTAAACTCTGCAACAATGGAGTATTTTCTTCCTCGGATCCGGCTCCGATCTAGCCACAAGTGTCTGTGTGATGTGGAGCTCCTAAAATGGTTATTTTGGCAAAGCTGTGACACGAAGCAACAAGGAGCTCTCAGTTTAAACAAGTAAACTCATTTTTCTCCTCTGCAGCAACTGGCAGCGCAGTTCTTTCTACGTGACCTGGAAACAACTTGCACACAGTGATGCAAGAATAATGTACTTTCCCCATAACGATGTCTGTGTGATTCTGTCCTGTCAGTAACTACAACACTTTGAAAACTGAATCAGCACTGATTACATATATAACTGACACACTGCATTAACCGGGATCGTTTCTGATTGTTTTGAAGGTAAAATAGGAGCGCAGTGGTACACCATATAAAGCATGTCTAACCCTAGCAGACATATACTACTTTAACATAGTCTTGTTATGATAATCGCTCAGCTAAACCTGACTTTACCCGCTCACATATAAGTTCCCTTCAAATGGTATACAGTCAGAATCAGAATCCTCATTAGTATCACTGGTGACGAATGATTCAAACATTTCAAAAATTATAAAGCTTGAACTGGAAAGTCACTGCTCTCCAGGGTGCAGGCTTGCAAAATTAATCATCTGTATTATAAGCATCCATTGTAGTACAAAAGGTTTATAATAAATCCTGCCAAGACTTGAGGTTGGGGTTTTCTGTTTTGAGGTTTTTGAGAGCGCTGTTGATTAAATGATGAGGGAATCCCCGTTTACTACACCTCACTAAAATGATCTAATACTCACGCTAAAGAGCTGCCTGCAACTGACCTTTGATGCTCCTGCAGCGTAGTTTGTGCAGTTTATGCTCCTGTTCAGCTGGTCTGTATTATATACAGACCCTTACAGATAAAAATCTTAGAGTGGCTGGTTACAGTACAAACGCCAGAAACGTCTAAACACCCTTCAGCCATGCAGAAGAGTCATATTATTTTCCTTCTTTATGAGTCATCTGCAAAAGCTGATAACAACTTTTTGCTTTTGAGAGTTTTGGACATATCTTTCATGCAGCTTTCCTTGCTTCGCATAATCCCAGGTTGTTGTGAGCAGAACAGAATAAGATGGTCTGCGGTTAGATGATTATTGACTTAATTCTGTGCATTGCATTTATATCTGTTGCTCACTGATTACTGCTGTCGGCTTCTGCGAGCAATAAATAACCTGTAGTGGTGGAGAAGCAGTAAAAGTATGCTTACGGCTTAAAAAGTATCCAGCAAATAAGGTGTGCCAAACTTTTTCACTAAAGTGTGGATGAGAAGGAAACAGGGGAGACTTTGGAAGAAGGCAGCCGGACAAATTTCCACTGTGTCACTTTCCAGCGCAGCGGGACACACTGATCACACCACTTCAATGGGAAGGTTTCACTGAGGCAACAGGCTATGTTATGCAAATCAACTTGACAGCTTACAACACGACAGTGAGTTTAATCAACAGGTCTACAAAATAATTCGGCTTATCGCAGATTTCTGTATGTGAGGAACTGCACAGGCCTTGTTGTGTACTTTGCTCCCAATACAGAAGAGAATGTATGGACGGATTTATTTAGACGTTAACATGTCTTGCTTATCAAATATAATTGCTTATTTAGGGCGAGGTTATTGAGGTTAGCTAAAACTAAAGCAACATCCAAAACTGTGTGTGAAAAGCTAACTGAAATAAAGACTTTCCACGTAAATGTGGCAAAACGTGACACTTTCTTCATGATGCATTTGTGTGACCATCAGTCCAGTGCCATCGTTATGCTGAACTTCTCAAACACATGCTTCCATAGTCTAATAATAACACTGAAGACTAAGACTAGCAAAAACTGAAGAGACTATAATACAACTGAAATGATCAAAACCTGAACATAAGGGAACTGAAAGTAAACGAAATTCAATGATTAAAAACTAATTAGAGAAAACAAAACTATGCTACCTCTGGGACGCAGCTCCTTGGCGAATTAGTTCATGAATGATTAATTACTAATTAAATAATTAAAAGCAGCAGTTTTACGGTTTTGTCAACAAGCCCTCTGCAGAGGGGTCTTTCTGAAGGTCATCTTCTTCTTGAAGCTTTGTGTAAGTGTTACCTCTTAATGGATTCCAAACTGGAAATACTGGTTGATACTGGACCGCTCCCGGCAGATGGGTAAAACAAGTGTAATAAAGTCCTGATCCAAATCAGTGATCACTGGAGACTTGATGTATGTAAGCGTTACTTTCAGATAGATGTCCCCTTTTAAACTGAGTCTAACCTGTAAATTGATTTTCTCAGTAATGGGTGAGGTCCTATAAATACGCTGTTCCTGTCGTTTGTGCAACCGCTTCATATTTACCATGTAAACACACGTCTGGCAGGCACATGCTCAGCAAAAGTTTCTGTTAAAATGGGAAGTGTAGCAAGTCTGCCACACACCAACCAGCCCTACCAGCAAACTTGCTGAGCTAACTGTAAGTACTGTAAGTTACAGTAACAGGACACAACAATGACAGCTACCAGCATCATCCGGCTCTCTCGCACTTACTCTCGTCCCGATGTGTTACGGCTGCTTCAGCTTCCGTCCGCTCGGCTCGCTCTGCAGTCCAGGGCTGGGTCCGCTTCGGGCTACGGCTCAGCTGCAATCCTAGCGGCTCCCCGTAGCGGTCAACAAAAGTGGCGTGGCTCCGTTATCCGCTGCTTCAGCTGCCATCCCGTCGGTCCTCACACATTTCCTTGCGCCTACTTCGTTTCACGCTCCGCACGGAGAAGCCTGTAAGCCAGCGCTCCGTATCTGTTTTTATCCGGACATGTTTGTTTTTAGGTTTAAAAAAAAAGAAGAGCACCTACAAGTACGTTTACTGTGGCTCAGAGAGCTGTCGCTAAGAGGGCACACACGGACGACAGTGACTGATGATGGTGGTGGTTGAAGGGCGGAGCAGGATGCCTCCAAACGCTTTATTTTTCGCTTTAAGCCTCTCTGACCTCGGCTTTACGTGGCTCCGCTTCTTCCGCGTTTGACGTAGAAAGAATCGCTCAAGTGCAGCGCTGCACAGTTTCAAAGCGCATCCTTTTTTTTTTTTTAAGTTTTATGGCCCTTTATACCTGCCATCCATCTCAGTTTATATGGCAGTATTGTGGGCTACACATTTTTATAGCTTTAGACCACTTTGCATAAAATATCACCCTCAGCAGGAGCATTGCAATGCTTTTTACACATGTACGCGTCAGCAAAACACTAGAAGCTCAGTCTTGTCATTTATGGAGGACCAAAACGTCCAAAATAAAAAATAAAATAAAAACAAAATCCGACTCGATAACAGTAGTTAAAAGCAATAAGTACAATATGTTTATAAAAATAAATGCCGGCATATTTTCTATTTATTTAGTCTTATTTAAGTTTTACTATGTATTTATTAGTTTAGTCTTTCATTTTGTTTTTTTACATTTGTTTGATTTTTCTTTCCCCCAGCCATTTTTTTAACCAGTTTTATGGTGTGTCATGGGGTTAACTTATCTTCTACTAGGTGATCAACATGCACTCACCAGCCACTTCATTAGGTACACTTTGCTATTATTCGCTTAGACCCACTTCTGCTTTCAGAACTGCCTTAATTCTTTGTGGCATAGTATCAGCAAGGTGGAGAGATGGAGGATTACGACACCGACTGTCCCACCATCCACAATACAGTCCTGGACTCGCAACCCCACGCTCTGCTTCCTTCAGGTGAAGTCCCACATCGTTTTCATGCAAAATCACTGATTGTAATGACCCACGCCTTCTTTCACATCTTGGCACATGTAATTATTAACATGAACAATAGTTACAAACCTCCTCCAGGGGACAGCCTCTACTAGGGTTTCAGAACTGGACCACAGAGCAATTGAAGAAGGTGGCCTCGTCGAACAAATCATGTGATCTTTATATCAGTATGGATCATTGCACGTGTGTCACTTACCTGGAGAACAACTGGCACCACAATGCACTATGGGAAGAAGGCAAGCCAGCACAGGGACTGTGAAGCTCTGGGCGATGTTCTGCTGGGAAACCTCGGGTCCTGCCATCCATGTGGATGTTACTTTGGGTGGCTGTAGCTCAGGAGGTAGAGCAGGTCACCTACTAATCAGAAGGTTGGCGGTTCGATTCCTGGCTGCTCTGGGCTGCATGCCAAAGTATCCTTGGGCAAGATACTGAACCCCCAAGTTGCTCTCTGACGCAAGCGTTGGAGAATGAAAGCGTGTGAATGTTAGATAATAAGCACTTAGCTTAGTAAAACATGGAAGTGCTTGAATGAATGTGGTGTGAATGTAAACGCGTTGTATAAGCGATTTGACTGCTCAGGAGAGTAGAAAAGCGCTATATAAGAACTAGTCCATTTACCATTTACTTTAACACGTCCCACTTATCTACCACTTTCTCATCACCTGTGTAAGAGTGATGTGTTATCCTCGGGCACAAATCAGAGCAGCACAGTAACTCATTCAAATTGATTAGCTCTTCAGACCTGACCCAGTCACATGCTTTGACACACATGATGCTTTTTTTTCTTTGGGTTAATTCAATAAATGCACATTTTGTCTGCAGCCTCAAAGACACAGGTTCTTTATCCCTTGAGAAGGTCGACATAGAGAAGCATCCTCAGTCTGTTTGCACTGTATCGCCCCTGAAATGCAAGACTCTGTGTGCGCACTATTGAAAGCAGTCAAGTAAATGTCACAGCTGATCACAACACATTTATATTTTTCTAGCTATAACTGTCTTCATATCTGGCTTGTTTCACAGAGGTCTGCAAGATGCTTTGATATCTGTTAAAGGGGACCTTTTAAACTAATTTTCATAGAATTCACAAATCAGTGCTTATCTGTCTTAAACTAATCCAAAGTGCAGCCCCTCGGTTCATTCACTGTTTTCCTTTAAGGCCAACTAAGAAAAACTTTCTTCTGATTGGCTGCCCCCTGCAAGAATAGAATAGAGTAGAATAGCCTTTATTGTTATTATACAGCTGTACAATGAAATTGGAGGAGGTGAATTGGAGGTGAATTTAGGGAGGGAATTCATTATTGAGAGCTGCACAGAACAAGAAATCCACACATCCAGTACTTTTAGCTAGTGTTCATAATATGTCTGTTCAGAGGAGGACAGTTTGTCATAGCAACTGATAGGTCAGTAGGTAAGCGCATCTGCGTGATGCTTTACTTGAATAGAACAGAAGTTCATTAATGTTAGTGTTTTAGCTGCTGTGAAAAGGGTTTATTGTCTTTTTGTGCAGTTATGATCACCAGAACAGAGTTGCTCCGTTGCTCTTATTCTGAGTTATCATAGTATGGCATTGATAGTGCATTGATAAAATCTGCAGATGAACTTCTCTTTGTGCATTATATAGTCAACATGCTGATTATGTTTGCACCAGCCTGTCCTCAAAGTGAAAACGTAGACATTGGTCGTTTCTGCAATCACGGATTACGACCAATATTTACGTTTTGGAAGGGGAAAAGCCGACACCTAGCGGTCGCGGACAAAAGTGCGTTTAAGTAACGTGTTCGGTTTTCGCCGGCAGACCACAGAAAACGACAAAATTATCGATGTCGTCACATTCCTCACACTACCCTAACCTCACCCATTTGTTATTCATGTACAGAAGTCATTATATTGTCATTTGATACCATGACAGGCTGGAGGCGAACCATCAACCTTCACACTGATAGATTACTATTCTATCCTCAGAGCCACGGTGAC
>VOQJ01017679.1:11901-22139 GCA_015052665.1 Apistogramma diplotaenia | reverse complement strand
TGAACACCATGAAGCTCACACCCTGGCTTTGACCTGTTTGACCTGCTGCCCTCTGGCAGGCGCTACAGGTGCATCAAAGCCAGAACAAACAGACTCAAGAACAGTTTCTTTCCCACAGCAATAACCACCCTGAACTCTCACACACATTAACTGCAGCATTATCTACACCGGACAATATCTACCACTTCTGTAACGTGCAATATCTGAACATCAACCCATATGTATATACTCATATTACCACCACAATTTTAATGTACATATCTTGTAACCTGTATTCTACTCTGTATTTTAGCCTATGCACCGAATGGGAGTGGCCCTCCAATTTCATTGTACAGCTGTATAATGACAATAAAGGCTATTCTATTCTATTCTATACCAACTCCTATACCATTTTATTTCAATGAGAGACTGTTCTTTCACCCTTCAAACCTGACTTTATTTAACAGGGCTAGAAAAAGAAGGGAAAAAAATATTCTTCAAGTCCCGCTCGACTAGGCTTTTTGAATAACTTTAAATTAGCCGTCTAAATTTCAGCCACCTTTCCCCAGTGCTTCTTACACAAACACACCTTTTCTGTTTATTGCCTCTCTCTCTCCGACTGTCTTTCATTCACTTCATTCACCCCACAGCTGCAGTTTCCTTCATTTTCTTTGTTATTATTACTCTTGAAGTGTTTTACCAGGTGATTTTCTTCTCTTACTTAAGTTATGCCCCAGCCAATAACACATTTTATGTCAACATCATTTAGCCTTAAACAACTCATGAAAAGAGCAGGATGAAAACTGGAGGTCAATGAATAGAGGGACGACTGGCTCAAAGGACTTACGGAAGTGTGTGACTGAAGTAAAGAATATGATGCATTAAGTCAGCTAATTTATTTAGAAGCAGCATAGAAAAAGAAAAAATGCAAACCAACAGTATGAAGAACTGTGAACTTTTCCTTTTTGTATATAAGAAACCTAAAGGTTAAGATCAAGATCGTCACTATCACTGACAAGCCACATCATCCTATGAGCCTAGTTTGGTGTTTTTCCCCATAAATGTATGGTATTCTCTGTTTTTCCCCCTTTCAGATTTGTATAAATAGTTAAACAAAGATTACGGTTTTGCCGCAGTCTGGGCTGTCATCTTGTCATTGTGTTGCCTGTTGAGATATCCTTTCACTCTGACATGTTGAAGTTTACACAGTGTGTTTGCGTGATGCACGAGTGAAACCAGAAGCAGGTCAGGAGTGAAATCAAACCATCAGGTTGTTGGTGTGATGGAAAATGAACAATTGTTAATTCATGTTGGTGATGAATAAGTGATCAGCTCTAGAGTTGTGGGGTAGGCTTAAAGGCATGGGGCATATGGGAAATGAGGAGGGGCACAGATGCTCCTCGGGGCCAGAGGGCTGATGGGCAAACTTAAGAGGGACACAAAGAAAGGAGAGGAGGCATGGCGGCGAGATAACTGAATATCAGACAAAAAAAACCAGCAAGATCCGACATGCTTACTCTCCCTCAGAGACCAACTGCGGTCCCACTGTGCAAAACTAGCCCACTAACTCAGGCTGCAAACCCAGTATCTCAAGTTCCAGTTCACTGGAGGGGCCCACAGAGAGGCTGCTTGAAAAGGTCTCTCTCCAAGGTCCTGTGTCACTCTGACCTCCCAAAAAAGTAAACAGCTCAAAGAGGAAAACCTCTTCACTTGTGTCAGCAACAAGTCTGTCCTCACGGGAGGGAGACAAACAAGCACACAGAAAACAGGTATTCATATTAAAAACGCCCCTTTAAGATAAACCAGTGCTTATAATAGCGCACATGCAACTGATATGCACACAAAGACATACGTGGACGCCTACAGCCGAAGCATTGAGAGGATCTCAGCACCATCTGCTGGTGGCTTTGTGAACCATCCCATCTGCAGAGGCTGAGGGAAACGAGCAAATCCCCAAAAATCATTTTCTCCAGCATCTTTGCCAAGCCTCCCTCTTTCCATTTACACCTCCTTCAAACTGAGAAACTAATCTGATATGATTAGTTCCGGTTTGACATGACAGCAGCACACTACATATTTATCACCCACCAGGACCTTTTATTGTGAAGAATAGGGAAGAAGACAGATGGGTTTTTTTTCCTCCTAAAATTTGATGGATAACCCATTTCCTGTAATACAACAGTAAGGTTTCTTTCATTAGAGCCTCTGAGCATACACATTAACTGTATTTGATGTGTAAAACGTACACAAATAAAGAAATTAATCAAACAAGAACAAAAAAAAAAAAATCTGACATTTGCCTTTGGCACATAGTTTGCTTATCTGTGCCCTGAAGGTAATGTTCAAAGTTCTAACAGAAAAATATGATATTACCAGGAACACGGTATTTTAGGACAATCAGTGATCTTCAAACAGCATCATGAGTTCTCTCTTAGAGAAGATTATAGGTACATGAGGATAATGGGGAGGCTTGAAGATGGTATTATTTTTGGCTAAACTGTGTAGATGTAGCTTTTGTTTTGAGGTAGATTCTGCAGGCAGTGTGCTTTTCATATTCATCTTATTACCTAGAGAAGAAGAGCAGAATAATAAAATCTTTTGAGTTGCTCTTTGTTAAAAAAAAAAAACTGCTCCCAACAGAAAGAGCTTGTGCGGCATTTAGCTAAAGTAGAAACACATGACTTAGCATTTCAATGCAGGGCTCTGGCAACATGTACAGGCTATCTTGCACCAGTAAATGTAGCTCTCTTATACTGAATCCACCTATAGCAGTTATGGGTCTGTGTATGTGTAAGTGTGAAAGGGCTCCTATCTTCCTGCAATTACAGACAAATACATCAGTTTGTTATCAATGGAAACAGCTGCTCAAGAGCTGATTGTAAAATGGTAATACTCTCGCAGAGAACAGTGACAAGACAAATCTTCTTCTTAGGAACATCTTTTTAGAAACCACAGCGTGGTCCCTCACAGAAGCTATCTCCACCTAGATCAGAAAATGAGTTGCTGCTGTATGTATAAAGGACTTCCTCCTTCTACATTGAACTGAGTGTAAAGCAACACACTGGTCTTCTTTATTCTGTCTAACCACAGTGGATAAACACAGGAAGGCGTAATAAGATTGTTCCCGGTAGTATTTGTTTTGTCAGGTAAGGTACTGCAATTTCTGTTTGAAGAAGAGAACATGATGTACTGCTGGAGTAGAGATTTACTTGATGAAATCATACCTCGGCATCACACACACACACGTACACACTAGCGCACAGGAACGCGCATGCACACGTGCACATACATTTACAGAGGGCGGTAATGAGGGGCTAATAGCTTCTCGAAGAAGGAGATCCAACCTAATTTGCACCATGCAAATTCCCCGTGGTGACTGCACCCAAAAGATGATCATATTAATGCAATCTCACTAAGGAGCAGAAAGAGACTGCAGTGTGTGTATATAACGTAGGAGAGGGGGAGATAAAAACAAAAAGGAGAAGGTTGAGCGAGATGCTATTCGGTGGTGCTAATCTCTTTGATACCCACACTATGGTGTTCTGTACCAGGATGAGAAACACCCAAATTATTCTTTTCGTCTTTTATTCATGACCTGCGGGACATCCTCACTTGCCCTCTTACTGCTGTGCTCGTTGTCTAACTCAGTCTCCCTCTTCGCTCTCTCACACACACACACACACACACACACACACTTGCATTTTCCATCTTATCAATCCCATGTGTGATATTTCAATAAGCTTATACATTCATGAGCAATTACTTATTTACATAAAATATATAGTGCAGCATTGGGGGCAGAGCATTACCAATTTTCTTCATGATTGTGATCAGTCGTAAATATGCATTAAAGGTAGTGATATCTTTTTAAGAAATTGTAAAATTGATCATGAAACAATAAACTAAAAACTTAAAAATGAATTCCTGTTTGGTTGTTGTTGTTGTTGTCGTCTCTTTATTCTATTTTTCATGTTTTCATGGTTTATTTAAGATGAAAAAAGAAATGGTTCCATTTAATTCAACTGGATTTAATTCAATTTACTCGTCCAATCACACATGTGGAGCTTTGAAGGGCTTCAAAGGCATGAAAACATATTTTAAGAAAAAAAACTTTGATGTAGTAGACAGTTTTGTTTGTTTTTTTTATTTGTTCCCCTGTCAGATGCACTGGTATTGGTAATGTTTAATGTTTCATTTCAGACCTCAGGTCTGCGTGGAGTCTACAACTGTTCCAGTTGCCACAGGGTGAGAGGCAGTAGACACCCTGGACAGGTTGCTAGTCTGTTGCAGCGCTAACCAGAGAGATTGACAACCATTCACACTAACATCTGGTAATTTAGATTTACCACTCCACTAACGACATGCTATTGGACTGTGGGAGGACATTTGAGAACCCGTGAGAACCCACACAGACAAAGGGGTGAACATGCAAACTGTACTCAGAAAGGCTCTGGCCAGATGGTGGATTTGAACCCAGGACCTTCTTGCTGCGAGGCAGCACAGTGCTAATCACTGCACTACTGTGCTGCCCCCTTTAACATCCCATTAGAAGTAAAGTCCTTCAAACTCTCCTTAGGTAAAAGTGCAGAAGTCTTATCAGTAAAATGTAAACAGTGAAAAATGCTTCTTCTGAATAATGCACTATATTATAACATTACTAGATTATTAATACTGATACATCAATGCTTTAGCAATACTGCACTGCTGTAGCTGGTTGAGACAGACCATTAACTTTGTTATATGCATTGCACAGTAGTTAGCTACACTACTGTGGTTCAAACCTTGGATTTGTGCCTCTTACATAAATTTGAGGTTCAGAAGGTGATTAATAGAACAGAGAAGAACATAAAAAAATTCTGCTGCATTCATTTACATTCATGCTTTGTAATGTTTTTCTAATATTTGCTTTTTATTGCATGACTTGATGACTTTGAACCTTGTGCAGTTCATTAAGCCAAATCTTGGCAGTAAGATTTTGTTATTGCTTCTGACACCGTTCAGCAAGATTGCAGATAATTCCTCATAATCCACTGGATTTTATCATATTTATTATTGTCTTACACCTTATCATTCCCTTCCCCAAATGTACTGGAATAAAAAGCCAGCTAACTGGTATAAATGAAAAGTAAACTGGACACACAGATGAAAAAAAATCCACCTGCTTGGGCTTAGATTTTAAGAAGTAAATGTGTTTTTAAAAAGTTCTGGTAGCTCATTGCCCAGATTAGCTCTGTAATTTAAAAAGTGGAGAAAAAAACAGCAACTTTTCTGTCATTTAATTTCTTTGTAAGGGCTATGGGGGACATCTTTAGGGATCAGTAAGGAAAGCTATAAAAAGAAGTGGCAGAAAAACATTATTCTGTACACGTGCAGCCCTAAAGAACCCTAGAGAATACATTTCCTGAAGAAATGCAGTGTGAATACTGAACACTGAATGGGTTTAGTTGAATTGTTTCAATTGTTAATAGGTCTGTTGAAAGGTTATGCATCTGAATGCTGAATTTGAATCCACCAATCAGAAGCAGCTTGTTTCTGATTGGTGGATGTGTTTTTTTCTTTCCTCCAAAATGAATGAGGCACAGTAGAAACTCCTGCTGAAATACACCCAAAAGGTTTCCACACAAAAAGTGAAGGTCAGTGACAAACTTCACACTATGAGCACGAGGAGATGCTACTGAAGCGAGACATATGTTTTGTGTCTACACCGCTAACACTGAGTGAGAAAATGGCAGTTCTAACAACCACAGCAACAATTTTAAGTATAAAATGTGTGGGTAGAAAAAAAGTTGTGGGAGTAAAAAGAGTGGAAATATTAAAAAAAAATGAAAGAGCTCAAATTCTTTGCTGATGATGTCATCCACTGTAAATGTCCTCCATAGAAAACTCCAGAATTTTCAGAAAAAATGTCACAAAAACTTAAACTGTCACTGTTTGTAAACCATAAAAGATTTGGAAAAGATAAATACAAGTTGAATAGTTCAATGTCTTGACGTTGTTTAAAAGTATGAATGGTGTCTGTAGGTGAAAGTATGTGGAAGCAGTTAAAGTTGAATGAGGAATAGGTTAAAGATGAATAGGTTGAATGAGGATTTAAACAGAATACATTGCAAAATGTTGGTGGAAATAAGTTAAATAATTGAAAAACTATAATAGAGTTGAGAAAAGTGTAAGCAGGCATGTCGAAAAGAAGGGGAATCCAATGTTGATTTATGTTTTTCTTTCTAGGTTGAACTGTGTAAAAGTAGTTAGATGGAAAAAAAACATATGGAAGAGATCATCGTATTGTGAATGCTGATTCAGCATTTACAATATTAAACTTATTGATCTGGTGAGTTAAATCCATCATCTGCCTCGATATTGTCATGCTGCATACAAGCATGTGGGGATCATACAGACTATGCAATGAAATTACAGCAAAATGAACAATCATGGTGATCATTTATGTAATTTCAGACCTCTGTAAGTTGATGATTTTCATTTCCAACAAACAATTTGGCATCCTTTCATTCCTAACACACTACCCAAGCCATATCAGTATCGATATCCAGCATGATTTTTCCCCCCATTGAAATCCGATGTGTTTTCAAAGTGTTTCAGTGTATCTAAGAAAAAAAACATGATCATTCATAGATCACTTTTTTTATTTATTTATTTTTTATTGTGGAAGTAACATTAGCCGATATAGTCCATCCCACCTATGCTGCTACAAACTGTGCGTTAACAGACGAGCTCTGTAACAATGGATCAGATTTGGTGAAAATGTCAAGTCTCCACTGTTGACTAACAATCAATAGAGGCAAACATTTGGGGCATTTGGTCTTTTCAAGGCCTAAGTTTAATTCAATAACATTCACACTGAGTTCCTGAGCAATTGCTATTGATGACCACTGAGAGCCTGACAAGTTGCACAGACTGTTCTGCAGATTTGTTGCTTCTGATACGTAACACAGTTTGCACTTATGGTTGAGTTCATTTTGAGTGTATTTTTTTCAATAAAAATCAATTATGGTAATTTGATCGGGTTCCATTGTATGTATTTCGTCCACTTCCCCACAGTTTTTACAACAGCGAAACTACCCAAAGTGTTATACTTTACAAGGGAAAACTACATTTATATTGAACCCAAATTAATTCAAAGCTTTACTGAGACTACACTCAGTATATATTCACAAAATCCAAATACTAAGAAAGAACAAAAGAACATGTAAGTCTTTGAAATATGATATTTACAGGGAGAAATAAGCTCTATAATCATTTCCTTCAGCTAAAAACACAAGTGTTTGTTTCTTTTCTAAATGCTCTCGCCTTCATCTGCTCGGTTGCATAACACCACACCTATTTGACAGGTGCATTACATAGCAGTCCCTTTTCACCTTGTTTTGTTCCTCTGTGTCCCTTTGGTGACGTACGTGTCGAGGCCAAATTATGCATGTGTCCCTAATCTCCCAGCTGTGCGGCTGGCCCTCAGCCCTTTAATGCCATCACTTCTGCAGCTAACAACAATCACTCTTGTCACTTACCCTAATTAGAGAGGGGACACGATGTCCTGTCATTCTTCCCACACAGTTGGTTCTGCTATATGTAGCATCCACAAGCACTCAGAGGTCTCACACACGAGAACCGATGTTTTGCCGCATCCGCTGGAAACAAGCGCTATAAACGAGGAGACAAATCCAGCATTAAAATGTGTGATCTCAAAAGAGCAAAGCCACATTTGATAACAATGGCACAGTGGTCTGGACGTTTTGACAGCACATTTGTTTTGTTTACTTTCACCAGATCACATTTGAAATTAGTAAGGCATAACCCTTATTTCAACTCATTGTACTTGACAGATACTGTAGTCTAGAAACTACAGTATCTGCTTGTTCTGAGGACTGCACTGCACTCCTGAAAGCATATGCTCGTCTGCCTTCAGACGCATGTGAATGTGAGTGACATCCCATTCTTAATCCATAGGGTAAAGAGGTGAAAGAGTGCACTTCTTTCTAATTCTACACCCACATTTTTCCCCAACCATTACGTACTTACAGTATGTGACATCACTTGAGACTGTTAGAATTTTAAATATCTTGCTCTGGAGTCTTAATACATCATTCTGTTACGTGGAAGAGAGGCGGCAGAGAGCAGCTTTGAAACAACTAACAAAACACAAAATATGTGGCAGCCTTTGTCCATCCTTTATAAACATGACCAACAGGTGTTGCCTATCCCCTGATTGTGTGGCAGGAAGTAAAAACCCCACAAAAAACTAAAAACATGCGATAAAATGCATTTAAAAACATGCAAGTATACAACCAAATAAATTCACACACACACACAGTAAAATTACCTCTGCCACATAATAATTCTTCAAGACTCAACGAGGTGTTGGAAAAATTCCTCAGAGATTTTGGTCCACGTTGACAAGGCAGCATCACACAGTTGCTGCAGATTTGTCGGCTGCGCATCCGTGATGTAAATCTTCCGTTCCATCACATCCCAAAGGTGCTCTGTTGGATTGCAATCTGTTCTCTGTGGAGGCTTTTGAATACGGTGATTGTCATGTTGAAGAAACCAGATATGAAATGAGCTGACGTGGTGTGTTATCCTGCTGGAAGCAGCCATCAGAAGATGGGTAGGCTGCAGTCATGCAGGGACAGACATGGTCAGCAACAATAATCAGGTAGGTTGTCATTCTCAGTTGGTAGCAAGGGGCCCAAAGTGGTAAATGAGCTGGTTCTTAGGTGGCACTTTTCTTCATTCCTAACAGCACTTTTTTCTATGCCTACAGTAAGTGCTTTCAATCTAGCATTCACACTCCAATGAACATATCAGAGAGAATATTTTGGCACACCTGGACTCAAAGTACCAACCTTGGAATGGAAACTCAGACAAGGAAATGTTTTTCCAGTCTTTCCTGTTTTGGTGAGCCTCAGTTTTCTGTTCCACCAGTGTGGTTTTCTGCTGCTCATCCGCTGCGAGGTACGATGGCTTATGCATTCAGAGATGCTCATTTGAGCTCTTGTTGCCTTCCTGTCAGCTCAAAGCAGTCTGACATCAACAAGATATTTTCACCCAGACGACTGCAGCTCATTCCATATTTTCTCTTTTTCTGACCATTCTCTGTAAAGCCTAGAGTTGGTTGTGTGAGAAGTTTCTGAAATACTCAAACCAACCCGCCTGGCACCAACAACCACGCCATGCTCAAAGCCACGCAAATCACCTTTCTTCCCCCTTTCAGATGCTCAGTTTGAACTTCAGCAGGTCACTTTGACATGTCTACATGCATCAGATTGCTGCCGCTATGTGATGGCTACGCAGACGAACAGGTGTAACCAAAAAAGTAGCCAATGAATGTGCACGTCGTAGAACTCTTGTGGACTTTTAAATGAACTCGTGGCCCTTAAATCTCAATAAATAGAGGAGTTTAACTCAACATTGAGAGCCTGGTGACAGATAAACATGACAATCCTGTCCAGTTCCAAGATTCAGCTGGATGCCATGTCATGCTGTAACTTGTAGTCCGTTGCTGTCCAGTATACTTTGCATACCATGCGGTCAGACATTTGGTGAGGTTGACAGTAACTGGGACCTTTTTGATAATGACATCTGCACTGAGGTACCTTCTGTCTTACCTCTACCCCCTCTTACCCCTGACGCATTAACAGGAGGGCATTTGCTTGTTGATCTTACCTGTGGTCACAGACACATGTAAGCATGTGACCAAACACTCACAAATTCTGTCATATACTGTAGAAATATCACTCTCTGGCATACAGTTTCCCAGAAAATCCGTTTTTTGATATTTTCCGATGTGTTGAACTGATGTGTGTCTTTAATCTCTTTCAGATTTTACTGCTGCCTCAAAACACACATAAAGCATAAAAGGAAAATCAAACAAACAAACAAACAAACTAAACAGATTACAGTTTGTCAGTTGCTTAAAATGCAGCACGTCTCCATGCAGGTCAGGCTCAGCCAGATGCTCATGAATACAGTTGTAACTCGCAGACCTGCGCGTGTTATGTGCGGTGAAGTTTTCGAAAGCTCAAGGTCACTTGCTGCTTTTCCGTACATGGTCATAAACCTGCTGTCAAGCCACTGACTGCTTTGCTGCCCCCCCTGTTAAAACTGTGGCACGCCGACATGACAGTTACTGTATTTAATTTCGTATTCGTTTGACTCACCCCCCCCTTTTTTTTTTTTTTTTTTTTTTCAAGAGCTTTTTTTCTTTTTTAATTTTTTTTTCTTTGTTTTTTTACCCCCTTTTTTTAAAA
>VOQJ01017676.1:0-11701 GCA_015052665.1 Apistogramma diplotaenia | reverse complement strand
CCAGCTGTTATAGTGGGGGTTGAAGGCTTGTGATGTATGGGAAAAGTTAAAGGACATAGCACATACTCAGGAACAATACTGCTTCACTTGTATTTGAAATAACTGATTCTGAATATTAATTATTTTATGAATTTACCAATGAAATCTCCAGGAGGACACACTCAAATGCAAAAAAATTGTGGAGAAATGCCTCGTCATACATCCATTTTAAATCAAATAAGAAAAAGCCCCCCCCCCCACACACACACACACACACACACACACCCTGTATTTAAAATTTATTTCATTGTTGTAAATGGTGGAAAGTGATGTAGTACCCAGTTTAACTAATGATAATATTATGCAGCCATTGAATTGAAGTGACCTTTCAAACAAACCACTGAACACACAACTAAATGTGATGTGATCAAGCCTATACATTTCACAGCATTAGAACAACTGACTACATCAAATTATTACTTATGTAACACATGCCTGTAAAATATGGACAGGAGTTTTAATTTTGCAATTTTTCATGCTCCCTAAGTTATATATATATGCTGCAGCATGTTCACACATCCTTTGCTAGTTTGCAGTGTATTATATTTGGAAATATTTGGAAAAAATAACTTAATACTTGGGTTGAATACCATCAGAGAAATTTATGAGCTTCAGGTTGTCAATGGATACAGTGAAGAATGATGCCAGGAGGTCTCTGGCTGCATTATTAAGTGACTGTGGCATGTGGATTTACAGCAGGTTTTAGACATGCCAGCCTTTGTCATACATCATCTTCTACATCCCACTAATTCACATATTACACACTGAAGGAGATTAATAAAAGAGGCCCCACAGCTAGCAATCAATTCAGCGGATGGTCATTCTGGGCTCATAGTTTACAGGGTTTAGTTTTATTGCAGAATCTTCTTTCATTTTTTCTTCATACTACATTGTCATTCAGAACATTAGCAGAATTATACTCAAAGCTGGAAAGGGAAGAAGCATTGAGGGATTATTTGCTTAACTTTAGACTAAATATTTTTAGACATTGCACTCTCTACGAAAGAGGAAATTCAAGCAAAATAGCAAATGAAAAGGACGTGAACAAATTCACATTAACAATATAAGTGATTTTAACCTGGCATTTAAAGGATCTTCATTCTGACAGTCAAACATAATTACTAGTTATTGTTTTCACTTGGTTGTCTGAGAGGCACTGTCACTATGTTTTTAGTCAATAAACCTGCAAGTTAGTTCAGACTAATTGCTGGAAATCTGTTTCTGATTGTGGTGAATTGGAAGAATGCAATGGGTGCCTCCCATCTATCCACTCCAGCATTTTCCCCCCTCTTCTCAATGAGCGCTTGTCCATCTTGAACTCTTGCCAGTGGAACAATCCAGTATGAGATGGAGGAAAATATTGATTTAAGGCCGCAATTGTAAGTCATCATGTGTTCTGACAAGGCTGTTATAGTGTTCCAAACTCCCAGAACAGATGTTTTTTAGAGGCAGCTTTGAAGCATCCAAGACTTGGCCTTCTTATGCAGTAACATACATGCAAACAAACAAACAAGCAAACAGAAAAGCTGACTGTGATTATTGCTTGCTGTCAGTACTCTCGTCCTCCCTGTGGTTCTCAAACGGCACATTCCTCCATACGCAGAGTGTACAGCAGGAGGAGAAGCCAGCAGGCTGCTGGCATGTAACACTATCCCCCCCCCCACACCAAACATCATACCACGGAGGCCTTCTTACCATTGCCAGCACCACATTCACCCTTTCCTCCGTGCTTTTATTTTCTTAGAAAGATTATTTACACTGTTATACTCATGTGGACTAGAAGGATACAACTAAAAAAATGTATACAGCCACGCAAGAGCAATATTAATAATTCTTTTAAAAAAGTAATATTTGTTCGACAATTCCATGCGTCGATTTACTCCCAGAAATTGAATGGAGGTGTATATTTGTTTGAATCTAAAGCCCTTCTTCAATTCACCAATGGTGTTTAGTTGATTAAAAGTTAATTAAAGGGAGTCAGAGCATCTGATTACAAAACCTGTGAGTTTTTCACAGATGCAACCAATTCCCAGTGAATGCCTGTGATCTAAGATCAAGCAAAGGAAATCTTTATGCTGGGAAAGGATGTTAATTACAGCATCACACATGGAGCATTTATTCTTATCGAAGGGAAGATGTGTTCAGTTGAGTGTGTCTAACTAAACAGCTAAGCAAAAACCCAACTGACCCTCTATTTCCTGGATTTGCACCAGTGAATAATTGGGTTATGGTTCACGTGGCATGTGGCTCTCACCCTTAGAGAGATGACTCTGATAAGTCTGAATGAACAGCCATAACAGAGTGAGACAGAGCAGTGTGTCTTTCTGCATCCAGTCACGATCATGTCCTCTCATATTATGATAGTTTACTGGGAAGAAACGACAAGGACAGAATTTTAAATCATAGATTTTTGGGTTGTTTTGTATTTTGTATAAATAGGAAAACGACTGGATGCTAAATGTGACTATTGTCAATTGTTAACATTGTCAATAAACGTCTTCCATCAACAAAACCTCAAATTAAATGGAGTTGCCAAATCAGTATGCTGTTTAATTTATTGTCAGCTTCCTATGGCACAAACACAAACACAAATCAGTGTTCACTCATGAGTCTGTATGCCAGCATCATAAGTAGATGATAGTGGTACAGTATTCCTAGAGAGAAACAGCACCGTAGAAGCAGAAAACCTGTGTTGGACACAGTGCTTACGACATTTTCCTGAATCAAAGGGTCAGCACATCAGTGCAACGCTATGCTGTTCTATTCAAAATATTGCTTATAAACCATTTCCAGCACAATCCAGTAAAACTGCTGTGAGCAAATGCTTTGGGCTGCCCAGGGGATTGTCCTGGTTTGAGATCAGTTACAGAATGATGTCAAAGCAACAGTAAAAAAACTCAAAAAGAATTGGTGGTTTTCCAGCTCTGAAGCATTTATGTATTTATTAATCCTGGATGAAATGTGCGTGCACTAAAGTATTTATGTATTTACATCAGACATGAAATTTCATGAACCCATTATTGAAACAATGCATTTTGCTAGTGTTTTGTATAGCAGTTAATAAAAAGTTACTTAGTTTAGTGTGAACAGTTTATTTTTTCTGTCATTCACTCTGTATAAGAAGTTATACATTTTTTATAATAAAATCTTTTCTCTGACTATTTACTGTAGCCATAGTGGGTATTATTGTTCAAACCTACTCTCTCTCCCTCTTTTCATTTATTCTTGTTTCTTAAATGAATTAAATGGTATATTTATGTTGGCAACAGGGGGTGATAAGGAGTGGATGGCAGGTGTTGCACAACTCTCATCATACAAAGCAATCTGGGAGTTCCTTCTCAGGTTAAGTTTGTACAATAAAAGCACTTTATGTTTAGGAAAAGAAAATCTATTTAAATGTTAATAAAAACCATCGTGCCTCAAGTCAATATAAAAATCTTTCCCTAACTTAAACTGAGTACAGCTATTGATAAATACATACAATACTGCTTTGGTCACTACAAGTTCAAATTATATTACAATATGTTGTCAATGAATATGATACTGATAAATATTTGTGGTTTTATGACTCTTTTAGTTAGCAACATTTTGTTACTAGATTCATTAAGAAGGTAATTGGTTTCCCTCAAAATAATTTGCTGTTGCAATTCAGTTTTATACAAGCGTAATTTGTCAGAGACAGGATTGTGTTGTTCTTGCGTACCAACCATTTCAGACTAATTAACTGGCAAAATGACAAGCACATAACTTTCCACATGCCTGAGGATTCTCCCCTGGGAAAGAAAATCCATCACGAATTAGCTACAGATTAGATCCCTGCTTACATACAGTATATCTGCTGTATATGTTAGTCATATGGAACACAATGACATAGATGTGAATGCTTTTCCATCAAGAGAATGTACACATAAAAGTTGTACCTGGGAGCATATTTAGCTAAGGAATTGCTCAAAACTAAACAGTCTGACATAAGGGTTTATTTACTGTAGGACAACTAAATAAGGCTAAACCATAAGAGTTGGTAATTAGAGAGCGACAAAACAACATGTGGTCTCCTTGATGGCACTGAGGTTTTGTCACAAGGAGACACACAAAAATGCAAACATGCAGAAACGCACTCTTTCTGAAACTCAAAAGGAAAGTTTCTCCCTCGCAGACACACACGCAGACGCGACCTTGACTGTTTTTTAGAGATGCTTAAGTAGTCTGCTGTAAATCTTTAAAACTGCCCTGATGATTCACGTGCTTTAAACGTAATGAATATGGATCTATAACTAGTTTAATTACACTTAATAAAGCATTCCTTGTTGATAATATCCAATAAATAAATAAATAAATAAAATAATCATACGCTTGTTATCTTTAACTGAACTCAAATTGAAAAGTTGTTTTGGCTTGACATGAAAAATCTATTGTTTCCATAGAGAAAAAAAAACTCATTTGAAGCATTTGATCACTAATTTTACTGTAATAATAAACTCATTTCATGGTGTTGCAACATAAGAGTCATGGCCAAATACTGCCGGAGATAATTAGCTAAAATGAACGGAAGGGTTGTGTTTTTGTGGGTTTCAGGGAGACGGTTCTGCCCTGACACAAGAATGTGTTCGTATTAGAATCAGCTTTCTTCAACCTTTGAAGGACAGCGTCCTTACTCCCATCGCACTCCCTACGGTGTTCCTTCTGCCAGTATTGTCTTGGATACCATTCCTCCTCCATCTGCTAGGATTAAAGTTCTGCACACCCCAACACACATACCCAAATGCCCCAACACAGATTTTAGAACAATGCCAAATGAGACCTGGATAGCAAAGCAATCTACTTCCAAAACAAATTTTGCATCTCGGTTATTTAGTTTTACTTAATATTAATAATTTATAAAGAATCAGTGAAAACCTCAGCATTTCCACTGATTATTGTTTCAGAGTGTTGCTAGATTGTATTAGTCTTGGTGTAAAAATGTGTATTGTTAAGGACTAGCCAACATAATGTCATCAAATGAATAATGGCAATCATGCCTGTGTGCTTCTCTGTGTGATTTCGAATGGTTTCACTCTGAGAGCATACTTCATTGGGAAGACAGCTCCAAAGAAGGTTTGTTGCTGCACTGTTGCAGAGACACTTAACTAAAATATTCAGGAGAAAAGCACCTTAATTATACAGATGATAGAGTACAGGCCCTGAAGTTGTGTGCGTGAATGTGTGTCAGTGTTGCACAGCTTGCAGAATAGTTGCTAATTGGCTAATGGCTCTACAGACCTCTCACTTTCATTGGATGTATCTTTGTTGTTGTCTGGACTGTTGCTGTACTTTTTATTTTTGATATGCGAATGCACACATGCACTCACAAACATGCACATGGACAGTGTGTGTATATTTGCACAGCATAAACATATGCAATTCAAAGCAATACACAGAGTAAACGGTCAAAATTCACATCAACAAAAACAAAGATGGGTGAATTATGTGAGTCTTTTGTGTTTAAGTGCAGATGGAACATAACAGACACACACACACATACTTGTTGCTCATTCACTGCCAAATCTAGTAAATGAGGTGTTCCTCTTTAATTAATCATGGCTGCTTATAAGGTTACCTGAACAACAGTTCAAGCTGTTGAGCCAAAAGAAAGACAGCTGGAGCGCTGAGCGACACTAAACAGTGTCCCATATGTACTAATTATATCACATTAATATGATTATTTCAGCACTTATTCATTAAATTACAATCTGACCTATGGTTGATTTAGCTGTGTAAAGAAAATGACTCTGGCTCAGAAGAAAGTGCTGTAGATACAGCATGGCATGAGGATTAATGTGCCCTTTGACAGATGATGCAAAACAAGTACTGCTTTGAGGTTGGCCAGTTACAAGCTAAAGCTAAAACAGGACAGGATGTAAAGCAAAAAAAAACATTTTTAAAATCCTAATAATAACATCTATTTCCAAGATTGTAGACCTAAACTACCCTAGTTTCTGTCATCTGCTTCGAGTCTTGCCTGTGGAGCTGTAACAGTTTGGCAAGCCTGTTGAAAACCAAGCCTATGGGTGTGGTTCACAGCTACAAATTTAATCCCAACTGCATTAGTAAAACCCTGTGTTGAAACATTATGAGTGTCCTGGCTAAGTCCTTACTGGAGGTCTCACGAGAATGTTGTTTTGTTTGTGGCAACACTCTCAAGTGTGCTACTATGCATGAAATGCAAATTACAAGCCCACTGAAAACCCAGCTAGACATTTCTTTCCATATAGCTATTCATTAGTCAAATGAGGAGCTAAACATTCTAGCCACAACATATTTCAGCTACTTGAAACTGTAAAGCAGCGTGTACTGTAGTTCACAGGAGCAAAGATAAAGTTTTCTTATCATAAAACAACTTTAAAGAGTAATGAGATTTATTGCTGCGTTTATCTACACTGTTGACTGAAAACGTTTCAAACTGCCACCTTTTACATACTGGACAGCGCTTTGAATGCAGCCATAAACACACATTTACAGGGCACTTATGGATCATTAAAAGCTTTATAGAAACCCCAGTTGTTCATGCGTAAGCAAGCAAAACTCTGCCACAGAACTCAAAAAGTACAACATTTGAGGGAAAGTGATGCTGAGCTGCTGATGTGAGCAAGTGAATAATTGGTGTGCTTCTTGAACTGAGGGTGATTGTGTTTGTTCAGTTGAAAATAATCACCTCAACTCATAATAAGAGGTTGTCACATCCATGATTATACATTGCTGATGATGCTCAAACTGCTTACTCATGAAATTAACTTGCACACTCACACAAAAACAGCCATGTATGAATAATAAGACACTGTATCGCTTTCCCACAGCAAGTCTGTTGAATGTGTTCATGCTTTTTCAGCTATACAAATGGTTACAATAACACTTCAAAGATACAACCAGAATCAGTTTTATGTGCCGGCATTAAGTGTTTTTAAGCTGAAACTCTGGAAAAATAAAATCTAATTGCTCTCTTTTCTTTTCTAGAAATTTGAACCAGCTTGTTTGCTGCATTTTTGTTGTAATAAAATAAATGATCTTCCCAGAGTCCTGACACATGAAAACTTTTATGAATTATTGAAAGCTACAGTTAAGTATAGGTAACGGCAGCTAGCATTGCTCATCACAACCGACCCAGTTCCAGTAAAACCCACATGGCACTTCATCATGGAACAGGTATGCTGGCAGGCATTAGTGTATTATTTGTCAGCACAGTCAAAGTATGTATATCCTCTGGAAACACATGGTTACCATCAGCACAACTCAAACCACAAAAACCACAGTGTTAGTCTAATCTCTAAATACCGTGTGTAATGGACTCTGTGTCATTGTGCTGCTTTGCTTTATGACACACAAAACAGCACAATGTATTTAAAGTACATTCAACCAAAATACTGAATGGGAAAACCTTCATCAGCCATCACAGCATGTCTGATGCTCTTCCTGGTTTATTTAAGACATTTTGAAATCATTCTGAGGAGGATTCACATGTTTTTGATAATGAGTACACTCACAAGCTAAATGCAAGTTTGAGCAAGTCTTTGTGTTTTTCTGTCTGGCTTCACTCTGTCTTGGCTGTGAGGTTAAGGCATGGCTTAACTGTTATTAGCTTACAACACTTCTCTAAGTATCTCCGACTCCTCTTTTCCACTACAAAGAAATTCTGAAAGCAGAGATTTTTCCTGGATTATTATATTTTGCTGAAAACTGCTGAAACTGCTAAGATAGGTGTAGACTAAACCACTGAAGGAATCTATGTGCGAACTTTAGAGATGAACTTTAGCTTGCCTCTAATGTCTTGTTCTCCTCTCTTCTGTGTCACAGCTGCATGTGTGTATGTGTGTGTGTGTGTGTGCGTGTGTGCACGTGTGCACGCGTATCCGTGCGTGTGCATGCTTCCCGTGTTAACTGCATGTGAGAGAGTGCAGAAAGTATCGAGAAGACAGCAACTCAGAAAATTACACTGAGCAGCCAGCTGTTTCTGAATCTCATCATAGGAATTTATCAACACGAATATTTCGGGCACCAACCTCCTATGGTGCCACGAATACTTCTGTAAAAAAAATAATCATACAACTTTCCCATCTATGTGTATGAGAGCTGGATGTTTTCATTTTATTTGGATGAATGCAGAAATGAATTATTCTGGAATCTCTGAACTTCTAGGGAGGCGAGGGTGTTTGATCCTTTCTAGTATATGGGTGATTGCAATACACTGTGATTCAAATTATGAAGCATGTACATGTACTCATCCTCAAAAACACCCCATACAGTCCAATTGACAGCTGAAATGCTCCTAATTGCAAGGCAGAAACAAACATGAAAATGAATCAGCTGTACCCAATTAGGGGATATTTTTTGCTTTGCATTGTGTGGTTCTATAGATGATTAGTTGCCTGTTCAGGTACAGTACATCTAAAGTGCACAAACTTGGGTCTTAGACTTAGTGTGGCTCCAAAATTTGCTGTGAATTCTGGGAGTTGTGCTACATCATCCTGTAAGCTTGGAGTGTTAATTATACTCAGTAGTTAATTGAAATTTGAGGATGATCCTTTCTGTGCTCAGTAGTTAATTGTGTAATACGGTTCTGTCTTCCAGTTAATAACATGTTTTCTCTTGTCCAAATGTCTCATTATTGTTTGATGATGAACGGGGATAGGAAGCCCACAATGAGAGATGATTAAGAGTGCTTTCCAATGAAAAACAATTCCTGCTTTCCATGCCCTTCCACCCTTCATCTTTAAGTTATTGTTCATGACTAAAATGTGATCTATTTGTTTGTTTACATGGACACTATTTGCCCATTTTTTTGTGACATGTTAAACTATCAGTGTATATTTACTGCATACACTGAACTGGTACTTTATAGTACTGGTCTAGTCTGTTTGAGCACTCAAAGTGCTTTATAACGACAAGTCTCATTCACACACCCGTTCATACAAACACCTTTCTCTATGCCTAAGCCATTTTTTTAACTCAACACTCGAACTCTGATGGACACATCGGGATTAATGCATTTTCATCATTTTCATAACAAGCCACTGTTACACCAAACATAAATTTAAACAATATATATCCCTTTCAGTAAAAACAGGACACTGCAAAAATAAAATAAAATACTTTTTACATACAGGGCAAGGAGAATGGTCAGTAACCCCAGAAACTCCAATTTGCGAGGAAAAAATGTGTATCCCCAACCAGTTGTGAGTGGTTGCTGGAGGTTGCCACTGAGTGAGTAGTTTGCTGACAGGTCAATTTCTTCCATCGGTCTACTGGAACCCACAACAACTGGTTTGTTATCAAAGCAACGGCAATATACAGTACTGTACCTCTTTGTGAACAATTTCATGCTAGTGACTGCCAGCACTCACCAACTAATCACAGAATACACAGTTTTCCCTAGCAACTAATAGTTACCAGAGGGTCACTGACTGGTTTTAAAGCCTGGGTAAATTAGGCTTCAGCAGTCATCCAGTGACAGCCGGCAACCTCCTGCAACCACTCACAAATGGTTGGGGAATACACATTTTTCCCATGTGACCAGAAGTTGTCTGGGGTTGCTGCCAGGTTTCTAGACCTGTGTTGCTGAGGCCAATGTTAAAACATTGCTACAAATATCTTGTGAAGTAACATCACCAAAGTTGGTGAATATTACTATTAATTAACTTGAAATTGAGTGGCTAGGGGTAGCCCCCATGTGACCTACGGGATCGTCAGCGATCCCAGCTGGAAGCTAATTTTAAATGCGCAGATAAGATTTACATTTACATATGATGCAGTCACTGTGTCCCAGAGTGCTGTATCCTTCATCTAATGGGTTTGCAAAAATTATGTGGCAAGCTCTAATAACAAAACGTACTCTGTGCGCTTTATCATGTGCATTAGTGTGTAAATATAGAAAAAGGTTTTCAATTCCCTTGTGGGTCAGTGCACTTGTTAGCTACCTTATGCGGTTACTATGGATTACCTTCATACATATGCTTGAAAGTTCTAGTCATGTAAAGTGGAGTTGAAATCTTCCACATGATGGTACTACAGCATGTGCAGCATGTATGAATGTAAAGATGTAGTAGTAATAGAAGTACTTGTATTTTGTTTCTTTCAATTTTGCTTGACAAGCAGCAAGTCTATATAGACTGGGCCCACTAATCACAGAACTATTCCAGACCTCCCTAGATGTTGCTATCACACTGAAAATTATTTGTACTTAATAACACTTTTCCCATGTGAAAGTGTATAAGAACATCCCTTGTGTATAGCATACAAATTTTGCACAAGTGAACATACAGTAAAAATCCTACTGTAATCCCAAAGTGCAATATTGCATCATTGTTGATGCAGAAGGCAACAGCAGAAAAGAGCAAGAACTAACAGAAAAACATGCAGAACGCTGTGTATAGCTTATGACTGCATAAGGACACAATACACAGAATTAGCCTGAAGTTCCTGGCTTGCATATATACCAAGTAATTTTCACATGAATGCATATTAGACAGACTTAAGCATTGTGACACAGGCCCACTGGCACAATTTCTCTTACACACAAGCTTAGCATCATGGCATCCATTACCTTGCTTGCAAATTACTATTTTCTTGTAACTTCACAGCAGACCTGCTGTCATTAATTGGGGCTGGCCTTAAGCCAAACATGCTCTTTTCTTTCACAATCTGTGCAACAGTGCACAGGACTATTGGTGGCTTTCTTCAGTCATTATCTCAGGTCAGTGGAGTGTCTAACAAGGCATGGCATTCACACGTAAAACAATTGTAGTTTTACTAATTTTAGATGCATTGACATGCCAGAGAAGACATGTTGTTTTGCAAAGTTACAACTGCAGAAACAAGTTTTCTTTTTTCTTTTTAGCCTAGTTTTTATTACTATCAGCTGGACTAAAAGACTAAGAGTGCATGGGATACATTCTTTCATGAAGATGTCTTCCAGAGTTTGTTTATTACTGAAAAGTTTATAGTGCAAACACCTTCATTTTTGGCAAAAAATAAATAGGATACACACAATTAAAAGGAAACCATAAAAGTAAGTCTACTATTCAAACACGGGTTCTTAAGGATGAAATACCACTTACCAAAATAAAAATAAACTACAAAAGTATGCTTTGGATGCTACAGCAGCTGAAAACAATGTTGCACATGGAACACAGTTTGCTTATTCTACTAAAGTAAAATCATTTGAATACTATCACAGCAGAGACAACTAACTAATTACAAACCTGTTTTGAATGAGCCCCTGAGGTTGTGGTGGATTTATTATCTAATTCCAATTGATGGTGTGAACAGTTTAATATGTCAACATTTGTTACCTATTTGTTGTACCTATTTATATGTCAACCATATTTTAACTACACTTCATTTCACGAGTCAAATATTAACAATTTTATATCCAGGTCTGGGGCAAGAAAAGAGAGAAGGACACAGAGAGACAAGGACAAGACACACACTACTGGGGCAACAAGACAATGCAGTAATGACGTGCAGTAGTGGAATAGTAATGCGTGAGAAATGAAAAATTGAGATTGTAGAAGAAATCCTTTCTACATCATGGGAAGTCCCCCAGGTGCCTGAGGCTATAGTAGCAGAGATAATGGATGGTTCAAGGTCAACGATCCAGCCCTGTTTCTGTTTTTGTGTGTGTGTGTGTATA